>JACCIC010000109.1:387500-460000 GCA_018907035.1 Sycobia sp. Sy_11
ACCAACTTTGGGAAGGGGGGGGGGTCGTTTACTTAGGAATCTCTTCTCGCGAAGTAATAATTGATATAATCTAGGCGTAAATAGAGGAAAAGGCGAGAGAGGAGGAGGGAGCGGAAAATTTTTTAGGAAAAAGCCCTAGTCATACTTATACAGCAGTTAATTTCGGAGCGAGTATTCCAGTGGAAGAACGCCTGTATTTTTTTTCTCTTCGTTTAAGTGTACCATGGCCAACCTTTATCGCTTCGTCGATTTTGACCTCAAAACAATATTCTTTTATATACATAAAATTACTTCAGAACCTAATATGCTGTACTTTATTTTTAACTAAGTTTCCTTATTTTGTATATTATTATTATTTTTAATCTGCAAAAATTATTTTTCGGTCAAAATTGTTTTTTTTCTTTTAATTAAAATTTATAATTCTTCAACCAATTCTCAAAACCAGTGAATACCCCAATTTATTTTACTTCATTTCATTTACAACGATAAAATCTTATTTTATTTTATTTTAATTTCAATCTATGCCACGTAAATAAAACGAATGATAGAATTTATTAATATGTATGCAATTTCCATTGAAACTTTGATAATGAATTAGCCTTATATTATTATTATTAATATATATATATATATATATATATATATATATACTCTCTCTCTCTCTCTCTCTCTCTCTGTCTCTCTCTCTGCCTGTCTCCTTTCCGCCTTCCCTTTCTCCATAGCAAGCATTTTTGTTTCTCTTCCTTGCTCGATCCTTCGCGATGCAGGTTTCCCTCTTTCTCATTCTCTCTACCTCTTATACTTCATCTCTCCGTCCCTCTCACTCTCCATTACTTAACGTCTCTTTACCTTTTCTGTGCGTCCGTCTCGTTTCCGCGCGAGGCGGTCCGGCAGCGAGGAGTTCTTTTCCCTCCTCCTCCAATTTTTGTCCCTCTATAGTAAGTCTCTTTCCCCTCGCCTGCTTCACGTTCCGCTACACACACAAGCGCGCGCACGCACGCACACACAATGTACATCTATCTCTATACTATGTTTTTGCCCTTCGCTCTCTCTCTCTCTCTCTCTCTCTCTCTCTCTCTCTTTCGCTCTCTCTCTCTCTCTCTCTCTCTCTCTTCCTCGCTCTTCTCATTCCTTCTCTTATATATATATTATACATTATTATATTATGCATATAATATTCTGTATACGTCATACCGCTTCATTTTGTATTAAAACGAAGGCAACTTACTGCCCAATTGATATGTCCATAACATCAATTATCGAGCCGTCTGATCTTCAAATAAAATGAATGTTTTTTTATTAATTTTTACCTCTCCATCTGGGCTCTTCTCTCTCTTTTCAAAATGAAATTGTTCAACGTTTATTGAATTTCAATCGAATTAGTAATCGATTTATTACACACACACACACACACACACACACACACACACACACACACACACACACACACACACACACACACACACACACACACACACACACACACACACACACACACACACACACACACACACACACACACACAGAGAGAGAGAGAGACAGAGAGGAGGAGAGAGAGAGAGAGAGAGAGAGAGAGATCGTGCCAGTATTTTTGAATGCCAACGTTAAAATTTCAAATTCAACTTCTGCTCCAAATGTTCCGTTTGAATATTAAAATAACAATTAACCCGAGAACGAACCAATCATTTTGATTGAACAATTGAAAATTCAATTTTTACGCATCGCACGATCGATTCGTTTAACGTATTGTTAATATAATTATAATTAAACTGTGATTTTAACTAATAGTACTCTTATCCGATACGTTCAGTGTCATGATGTTTCGAAATCCGTAATATCAAGTTTTCGAAAATCATGCCATAATAAAACTATCATTACTGCTAGATTTACTCATATTTGAGCCATGTCAGAGTAAATTTAAGGGATAAAAGAAAAAAATTTAAATAACAGTATCTGTCGGGTGTGTAATATTTACTAAATAGATTTAATTCTTTTTTTAGGACAGATATATTTTATCACTTCGCCTTTTAGCAATTATACTCCGCGTAAAATTAATCGAACAAAATTCTATAAGTAAATTAATATTATTTAATTAGAATTTAATTTAACAGAAATCCGCTTTCCCCTCTGGAAATTAATATAGGAAATAATATTAGCTCTATAAAAATTGGACGAGCCGTTCGTTCATTCATTGCGCAATCCCAATATTCCATTACTCAAAACGTTACAATAACCAAGCGCGGCGCTCGCACTAATATTCCAGTATTCCAGACGCGCGCGCTGGCCGACCGCGCCGCCGGCGGACAATTCTTAATCCGCACTGTATAGCCATGTATTTCTCTCTCCCTCTGCTCTCCGCCTCTCGCCCTCCCTATCGGTGTATCTCTTTTTATCCCTCTCTCTCCCCCTCGCGCGTGTGTGCCGCAGTTCCATTCACCATCTCTCTTGGCTTACTTCTCTTGCTGTAATACACGATGTGTGTGTGTGTGTGTGTGTGTATTTATATATCCCACGGCACTCACTCGCGCACAGCCACAAGTATCTCTGATACCCATGCAAACAAGCGCGCGCGCGCACACACGTACACACATGTACTTACGCAGAAATATACGCGCCTATTACTGCGCGCGTTTATATGCGTGTAGAACCGCACAGGTGTGCGTGACCCTCGACGTTTTCGCTCTCTCGCGCTCGTTTGCGCGGCGTCTGTATTTATAGACGTGCCTTAAACCGATTTAACACGAATATATATACATATATATATATTCCTCCCCCCACCGCGTTAACGCTTCGCGTTCGTTTACTAACGCCGACTTTGATCGTTCTAAAAAATATTAAATTAAGGAAATTCGCTCGAAAAGGGGGCCGGTTTCCTTTCTTTTGTCCGCCCTCTTTCTGCTATCGTCCTCTTTTTATTTTTAATCGACAATTTTAGCGCGCGATCCTGATGGCTATATAACGGTGTTCGTTTAATTTTGATCGAATTCCTTGCCCCCCCCCCTCTCTCTCTGTCACTCTGTCTCTGTCTGTCTTCGCGTTCAGGTTGATAAATATCGAATCAATCAAACGATTTAATGTTAGAAATTGTTAGAATCAGAAGAAAATTCGTCATTTAAATCCTAGAGTTTTTGCAAATAATTATTACACTCGCTAATTAACTGCTCTCAACGATAAAAAAAATCGATATAGATCGCAGTGAATAATGTATATTTAAATCAATTTAAAACTAAATTTTTAAATATGAAGGATATACTAAGAAATTCGTAATTTTTTTTACTTTCACTCTTATTTATTAATTTTCTACTTGCATTTTTACATTAAAATATAAGATTTCCACGATAACGAGGTGAAGAAAAATAATCAACTCTCTGTACAATTCTTCCGATAAAATATATAAATAAATCGTTGCTTTATGTTTTAAAAGGCCTTTCGTAACGCAAACAATCGTTCCGCACTTTTGTAATTATTATTGCCGCGCGCCATAATAGCCTCGTTATATTTAAGCGGGAAACAAGCTGGTCATATATTTTACAGAACAAATTATAAAGGAGTTGTAAGTGTAGCGAATTATATAGTCAGGTGTATTATGGCATTTATAAACAATGTCTTGAAAATCTTGGTCGGTCGGGTGTTACGAAAGTTTTGTTTTTTTTTTGTTTTTTTTTTTGTGAAAGAAAAAAGGGAAGTTGGCGTTTTTCTATGAATGCACATAAAGTAAGAAGATATTTGAAATAAAAGAAAACGAACGTGTGTACGTAGATCTTTAAAAATTGATAAAAACAATTTCATTAATGGAAATTTCAGTTGCCGTAATCTTAACGAATAATATTTTCGAATTACGACAATTCAAACATTACGAACAGCAGGATAAAAGCACGAGGAAAGTTACAGATTATTATAACTATTAAAAGTTTGTATTCCTGAAATAGAAATCACATTTTTACGCATACGTATGTGTATATATATAGAAAAAGTGTTCTTAAAACATTAAATTATTTTTTCAAACTTTTGAAATATATATCCCGCCTTATCTCACGAATCTTAATAGAATGAAAAATTTGCGCGCTGACCTCCCAGGCCCAGCCCGTAACCGCGGATCCTTTATTTGCATAACCTAAAACACATCTTCACATCCAATTCCCATCGCGCTCATAGTCACTACTAAGCCCTATCGAATACTCCCATACATTGCGCTTTCGTCCAGGGTTCTGGTTCCGCCCGTGGAGCGGGGAAAACGGATTTCGCCAAACCCAGTGGGATAAAAGCCGACGTGGAAGGTCCACTCCGGCGTGTTCTGTGTGTATTTCGCTCGGAGTTATACCAGGTTATACCTAGCTGTGCCGATATTGTCGGTACCCCACGCCTCTCGCCCGCGTCGCAGTACAGAGCACGAAATCAAAACAGTGTCCAAACGATCGAGAAAGCCCCGGCGCTGATCCGTCCAAGTGTGGTGGCGGCGAATGCCGCCTGACCTTGCCGATCGTCCGAGTCGCGGCACTGCCACTCTCTGCCAATAAGGCGTCGACGGTGATCAATTTTAATATTTAAGCCTATCTAGCGTTAATTCCAAAAAGAAAGAAAACCGTTGCTCTGCATAAATATATACAATATATATTAATATACATACATCGAGAAGGATCGGTATATCAGAATAGGCTCTGAAACTCGTCGTGGTAGCCTGTTGGATATTCTCCGAAACTCTCAAATCTAACCCGACGATACTTTTATACGCCGCTCTGTTGCTCTCTCTCTCTCTCTCTCTCTCTCTCTCTCTCTCTCTCTCTCTCTCTCTCTCTCTCTCTCAGACACACACACACTCACTCACTCACTCACTCTCTTTCACCATCCCTTCCACTTCTGTATAGCCGAAATTCCAGCGGATGCCTATACTTATCCACCACGTTTTACTTTTAAACCCGAGATCCTAAAACATCCAAACTCGTGTGAGGAGATGAGAAAAGTCGTGCATAAAACGGACTGCGAATGAGACGCGAGAGAGAGAGAGAGAGAGAGAGACCGAGAGTATGAGTGAGAGGGGGGAGAGGGAGAGGAAAAACAAAACATCGTCACGGCGGTGGCTGCCAAAAGCCGCATGTGCGCAGTGACGACCTGACGACACTCGGCTCGCATATTCGTTCAAACTTGCGAGTATATTTATACGCGTATACTATAAATGAATCAATGAATGTAGCGTGCACACGGCATTCATGTGTGAACGTGTGTATATACACAAGAAGTAGAAGGAGAGAGGGGAAGAGAGATCCATTGCAAATATCATTAAAACCGAGGATTGAAGAAAAATCTTTTCAACACTTCTCTTTTCCTAGTCGAATTTCTGAATGAAGGAGTTCGTCAATAAATCAAATTAACATTTTTCATCGATTCGGTCGATTGTCTCATTAAAATCTAACCAATTAACGTCAAATCAATTTTCTCAAAATAATCCATCCATATCGTCCGCACGCCTTTTCATCTTAAGAATATCATAAAATACATATTCGCTAACAATCACCATTACAAAATCATGAAAAATGTTCCAAAATTCCAGCACTTTCCTTTCATTGTCTTCTAGCAACGCTCTCGGCCTCGATCCTCTCTATTTTCCCAGCATTGAAGTGTATGTTCCCTGTAAAGTATGTATATATTTATATATCGCAACATCAAAAAAAAAAAAAAAAAAAAAAACAATAGCAATCATGATGACAACGATAAGTTAATGTATATAATGGTGGCAAAGTTCCCGCAAGAACGTCATAGTCCTCTCGCACCAACCATTTGACATAAAACAACTATGTGTGGGTACGTGAACGTGAGCGTGGCTTTCAGACTCTGCAATTGCGAATTTTGAATGTGAGATTTTGAATAGCGTCCTCTATTGGCGAACTGAAAAATTAAAATGTGCATTTCATCATTTACAAAGGCAATTGGGATTTTTTTTCAATTATATATATATATATCGACATAAAAATATAATACGCTTATAAGTAACACATTTAATTGGAGATAATATATTGTGCAGATTAAGAGAAAAATTAAAAAATAATAATAAAAAGTATGTCATTTCTAAAGAAAATCAATGAAATTCCAGTTTTGTACGATTATATATAAATTATACCTCAAATCATTTGATATTTTTTACATAATATGATCAGATCTTAAATCTTTATATTAAAATTTATGAGTTGACAATAATTACGATTAATTATTTGTCCATTTTATTAAATATGCCGATGTACAGATTATGGTACATTTCATTAATTTAATATTTTTGCATTATGCCTTCATCGCATGCCTGGATACGATCTATTCTTATGCTTTTGTTGAATCGTTTTAAAAATATGTATTTGTATTTTTCAACTAACTGAAATTTTGGGAATAAAAAACTCAGTAATAATAATTATTAAATCTCCGATATACATATATATCGATGTATGTAGGAGTTTTGCAATTATTACTGACCTTTTTATATATGATATATATATATACATCTCAACCACGCCCGCCATGAGATCTGCACACAGAAATTGAAAGTATATAGGTTTTAAAAGTGAAAATCGATAGCGCCATACCTACCTGTATACACACAACTCTCGGCCCGCACCGCGAAAAGAGAATTAAGGAGTTATGTAAATGCTTAGTATGCTTTTATACCAGTTAATATTTTCTTTAAAATGTTATACGCGCAAAATATACGTTTTGACATTTGAGAATCCCGATTTTTTTGTGCTATACATCATTTGCCAAGTTAATCTTGTACGTTTAATTGGATAACAATAATGTATAGGGAAAAAATTTTTTTTCAACAAAAATGTATAAATGAATAATTATAATTAGGGTTACGTAAGTGACAATTGATAAAACTGGTTGATTCATCTATTATAAATTGAAAATTAGTTGTTTTAATTATTTTAATTTAATGCTTCATTAATAATATAATGTACTAGATTTAAAGGTTAATTAAAAAAGCTAATAAATAATTTCTGACCGTTATTTTTTTAATTCGACTTTTTATACAATCATAATGGTCTAAGAATTTCTATGCAATGTCTTTATACTTCTCTGTCATTTCATTTAGCAGGTTAATATTTAATATTGAGCGTTGTGCATAAATAATACAA
Source organism: Sycobia sp. Sy_11 (assembly GCA_018907035.1). Lineage (NCBI taxonomy): Eukaryota > Metazoa > Arthropoda > Insecta > Hymenoptera > Epichrysomallidae > Sycobia > Sycobia sp. Sy_11. The sequence continues at coordinate 394,619 of JACCIC010000109.1, forward strand.
ACGTAAGCACAGGTGTCTCAATAAGAAGCTTCAATGTCTTAATTACATTTTTAACAATTCAATCTATTTTGTATTTTGGAATCGATACATTTTATTTTATTTCCTTCGCGTTTTAACTGCATTTCTTACGTAATCACATCGCGTGCAAGTAAAAATATTTACCAGTACTCAATCATCATCGGTTATTTTATAAAAACCACCGCGACAATGTTTAAAGCAGTTAAAAACAAAGAACAGTATTTGTGTAAACGTAAAATTTCAATAATCCGTACAAAAATATATTATATTATAATTTACGATAATTTAGTTAAAGTTATTTTGGTATTTAATTAAATCTTTATCAATAGTTCTACTATAGGGTTTATGATTAATTTCCATTGAGATTCCATTCTTCTATTGTTAGCATTTATTGTTTGTACAATGAAATATCTTTTCAGTTCATGTAGTTAGTTATAAATTCAAGCTGCATTCTAATCGAGAAAATCGATTACAATATGATAAACAAAGAATCGTTGTCGATAATAATCGAGGACTGCAATTTTATGATTGTTATTATTGTAGTTCGTACTTTTATTTTATTTTATAATATATTCAATAAAATAATCATAAATTTACATAATTTATTTAAAAATACTTTGTTCTGCTATATAATACATTGAAATATAATGGCTAAAAAAAACTATAAGTCAAGCGGAATAGTTGGTAGAAGGAGAATTATAAAATGTTTGCCTTATCTGAATGGATAGTCTTATCATCGAATGACAATTATTATGCGGAGATAAGAAAACTTTTCTCGGTTTACGCGCAGCTTTTCAAACGTACTTAAATAGAATGCAAATTGTGATTAACAAATTATTTGCAACGAGAAATAAAACGAACGTTTAGATAAAAGGGGAAAAATTTAATAGTATATAAATTAATTATATTATTACTTGGTAAAATAAAAAATGAGGATCATATATTAGAATAAATTTACTGTGCAAGTTAAGATAATGCCAATATGCGTTTGAAAAATCAAAAAAAAAAAAAAAAAAAAAAAAAAAAGATTATAAAACGTATATTTTAAAAGAAAATTTTATCTTTATTTTTCACCCGCAGTTATTAAATTTGTACTACTTTTTCTCTGGATTATGCAAAACCTGTTATGTATTACGTTCGTTTTTTAATGCAAAAATGAGATTATAACAATAAAGTTTTAAATTCTTATAGCTCTAATTATTAGTGTAAAGAAAAAAATAATAATTATAATAAATAAGAAAAAATGAAACAATAAACTACAAGGTTACAATGCTAAAACGGTTTTACTTATTTTCAAATGACTTCAAACTATTTCTCAAACAAAAACTACAATTGATTTTATAAATTATTCATCAATAATTCTAAATTAAATGTTCATATTAATTATTGATATTCCACAAATAATATTATTTCCTATTATATTTTAATGTTTTCCGCATAAAGAGGACAAGAGCTAACTACCAACTCATCACTTTAGAATTTCAAGTACACGATTATAACTTTTACAAAGTCGTCAAAATTCTACATAAATATTGAAAAACTTTGGTTAAATACATTGATATCAATAAAATAGAATGACAACATTTTATAGAAAAAAATTAAAAAAAAAAAAAAAAAAAACAGCCGAAACTAGAAAAGAAAGGCATAATAAAGAAATAAAGGTAAGCTTCTCAGGGACGTAAAAATATTTCACTGCAAAAGAAGGAAACCGAGTTATATATCCTTCTCTCTCCCTCTCGCTATGTGCCCGTAATTATAATCTAAAGCCGAAGGCTCGCTTCTCGAGGAATATATATATATATATATATATATATATATATATATATATATATATATATATATATATATATAAGCGAACGTACGCATATACAGGAGAAACGTATACAACTACACGTTATACTTGTGGGAGATTTTCAACGCTGTGTGCCTGCTGCAGGAAGTTGCACGTGCAAGAGCAAGAGAGACGGAGATGCATGTATATATATATATATATATATATATATATATATACCTCGACACGTACACAATACAGGCCAATACAAGCTCGTCGATTCCCGCCGAGGCGCCGAGCCGTCGTTCCTCGCGTCGCACGCACACCGTCACACCTGAATTTCGCCTCGGTGAGCGTGCTGCGTGTCTTATATTGTATGTATAGTTTCTCTCCCTGCTCCTCCATCTCTCTCCCCCCTCTCTCCCTCTCCCTCTCTCTGTCGTTGAAAACTCGTTTCTTCCTCTTTTGACTGACATACCTATTTCTTTTTTAACTATTTTTTTCGCGCAGTTTGCTTTACTGCGCTCGCTATAGATTATTTTAATACGGGAATAATAGTTGTAAAATAACTTATCTATATAGGTAACGAATATTCCTTTATGTGTACTGTTATTTATTTACTTATTATTTTATTTATTTATTTATTTATTTATTTATTTACTTTAATGCACTGCAAAAACGTGTTTTAACGTACGAGCGAGAATTCGGCAAACGTTGTTTGTAAAGTGTCACTGAAATATTCGAAGTGACGCGGGGAATATCGAACTTGGGCAGACGAGCACAGCCTCGGATTTAAGAAGGAAAGCTTTCACGCGACGCCCGTACGCAACGCGCTATGGCTGATTATAGACAAACAAACCAATGCCTTTACCGCTCGAGCCAAGGTCTGATGTATTATTATATATCTATAAATTATTTATCACCATCTAAAAATGACTAAAAGCAAATATTAATTACATTATAATTAATTACACAGTACGCTCTTTTTTCCTCTGTTTCATATTTGATTTTTCTGCCGTAGCTTATGTAGATTTTAGACGATACAATATTAATTCAAATATAAATTACAAGCGCGTTATGTATTCTTCTTCGTAATCTTTTATTTGAAAGTATATCAAGTGCTATATGTATAATAGTTATTGATTAAATTTCCAATTACAATATCAGAAGAATATAGAAATTTCTGCATAAAATTGTATTATTATATATATTCTAATGTTAATTTGATTGATAATAAACTTCTTGTGTATTTATATTACATTATAGGCATCGATTACCAACTTGTTTTAATTTATAATAATTTAATCATAAATCGATCGGCTTAATCTGTATAACACATTCATCCGTTGATGCATTTATTGCATACATTAAAAATGAGACAAAAATGTAATAAGTACACGTACTTTAAATTATGCACTTTTCTAATCTTTAATTTGAAACACCTAATAGTTATTTACAACTTTTGTAAAGTTAATTACTGCGAATCGATAATTGAACAAGCTTTTCTCATCTCTCGTACGATTATTCCTCAATTACACGTTTGTTCTTTTCGCGTTTTTAAAATCAATCGTTACTTCTCAAAGTATAATAAAAGTTCAAGTTTAAATTCTAATCGTAGATATTTCTTTATTTGAAAAACAACGTCTACGAATGGTATAAATGTGAATTATTCTTAAAAAATTATTTAAAACTTCATTGAAATAATTAACCATGCAGTTGTTTTGATTATCCTGGATTTATCCATTCGTTTATCGCGATTGTTTTGTCATACCAGCAAAACAATTTAAGGTCGTTCGAATCAAACGTAGTTTTAAAATTCTATATATATATATATATATATATATATATATATATATATATATATATATATCTTTCGTATATAATTTTCTCTATTATAATCACTCGATAATCACTCGATTTATGGATTGAGCTATTTTATCTTTAATTTAAAATTAAATATCTTTTTTTAATTTTATTTTATTAATTTTTTTTAATCTTATATTACATAATAAAACGAAAAAAATTGTTGAAATCGTACTACGTCCGTGCTCGACCAATTACCTTCTCGAAATTGTTGTCGAAATGTCATTTTGCAAAATCATCGATGTTGTACGCGTCAGACGATTGACTCACTCGAGTAAAATTAGATATTAGTTTAATGCAATAAATTGAGGACAGGTTTAACATATACACGAAGAATTTAATTAACGAGTTAACATATTTTTGTGCATTCGTTAGTTTTTCTCTATTTTATTATAATTTTGTATGCGATTTCATCAAGAATGTTTCGAGAACAAAACACTGTATGTTTATATGAGAAATTATGCCTTATAAAAAAATTATTCGAAATTATTCAAAAGTTCAAACTTCTTTATTTTTATTAATTGAATACCGTTGTTTGCCAATCTTATCATTAATAATTGACATTTTAATCCTTCTATAAAAATTCGAAATTGATTAACAACTTTTACAACAATAGAAATTGCATTAATTCGTTAAAATAGTATTATTAGGTATAGAATAATATCGAGGCAATTAATATTCAGAGAACTGATAGCTGCATTTCTAAATTTACTTTGCTTCTTTTGAAATGAGATCATACGTGTTTTATTTAAAAAGAATAACCTCATTTTTTTCTCGAACATGCTGAGAGAGTAAAATATTGATTAATATTTTTATCATTACAAAATGTTGTCGAGCTTGTATCGATTATTTATTATTATTATGCATTAGTTCGTAACTTTTGATTTATTCAACTGATTGCATATGAAATAATTTTAAAGGCTTATTTTAAAGACGAAAAACGTTCGAAAGAATTTGATGTTTTTACGCCAAGGTAAATCTATATCTCTTATCTCAGGTCGTTCGCTTATGATTCAAATTAACGTCTGCGTGCGCGCGCGCGCGCGCGTGTGTGTGCGCGTGTGTATGTGTGTGTGTGTGTGTGGTGCGTAACACACACACGCACACGCACACACGCACACGATATGTTAAAAATTCCATAATAATAAAAAGATCGATACTTCCTGCTGCACAATGTGTAAAATGACAAAGTGAGCTTTTGCTCTGAAATAATCTCTCGTTTCTCCGCATTATGAATTGAATAAAATTAAACGGCGTGCTATTCACATATATTCAGTCGAGTGAGAAACAAGCATTTTGCAGATTTAATTTCGCGCGAAAGTAAAGTACGATTTCCTACTCTCTCCTTCGCCTTCTCTCTCTCTCTCTCTCTCTCTCTTTCTCTTCTCCATCTGCTTCTCGTTGACGGCTTCTCTTTCTTCCTCCCTTATTCTGATATTCGTGTAAAAGGAAGAGAGAGGGGGGTAAAGAGGGAGAGATAGAGAGAAGGAGAGAGAGAGAGAGAGAGAGAAAGAGAGAGAGAGAAAGTGTGTATGACGAAGACAGAGGAACAGGGAGAGGTAAATTCAAAATGTTTCACAGTAAGCAAAGTATTTTCGTTCCTTTGGTTGACGTCTGTAACGCAGGCATCGCGTCGTAACACACACTAATAGCTGACGTTTGTATATGCTGCACGCATACATATCCATTCCATCAGCAGCCTATTCTCTCTCTCTCTCTCTCTCTCTCTCTCTCTCTCTCTCTGCTTGCGCGCGTGTTTGTGTGTAAATAAATTTTTCATTCCTTTAGATTTATTTAATAATTCGCGTTACTAAAGAAAAAGGGTATATTATAAATCGGTTTCAAGTGTATAAAATTATGTAAATTATCCAGTGCGTCTTACTGAAACAAAAAAAGCTTATTTCTGACACAATTCCCATTTATAAGCTGCAATTCTTGCTTAATTATAAAAATTTATAAATTTAATTACCTGTTTCAATTTTATTTTAATACCGATTTACTTATTAATCTAATTTTAAAGAATGTTATTTGTGAAAATTATTTTTATCCAAAATATTTTCCAATATATTCTGAATGTATACTTAAATCATGCCATATCCCGTTTATTATTTGAATGCTGCGCAACAACAATATTTATACTGATCGATTAATCCGTATTGAAAAACTAATTCTTTTCAACTGGATAAAGTCGAATTTTCTGTAGCATAAATGTCGTTTTAAAGAGTTTTTAAAGAAATTTGTACTCACACTTTTTTTAAATAAAAATAATATCTATATAAGTATTGTTTATTTAAAATGATAATAACCGAGAAACGATATACTTTCAAAAATAATAAAGAAGTTATTTATTGAACTGTGTGTTATTATTGAGATAATAGACTTTATGTAGGTTATGTATATATTCTATACCACCAGCACCACCAGCACCACCCCCTCCCTCTCTCCCCGGGCGCCTTTCTCGCGTGTTCCCGGAACATTGCAGACTCGCGACACTTTTTGCCGCTCTCGTGTCTGTGTAGAGTTCGTGAATTTATTCTTATCGGAGCAGGGCCCTCTGTTCTTTTCTTTTCGCCGATCTCATTTTATTTGCCATTCTGTCGGGAATGATTTTAAAAATATAAAAAATTTCCTCATTAAAAGTGCAAACACGAAACTAATATCCTTTTCTCCGTATACAATTTATCGCTTGGATTTTACTCGTCGCGTAATTACCATTTGCGCGCTTATCGCAAATCCAGATATAGGCAATTATATTAAATTCCTAAAGGCATCGATGTATTTTCTATAAATAAAATTTTCTTCGTTAAAAAGAAGTTATTTAAATAAATTTAAAAATATCATACTTTTTGCTTTCGTACTTTTTTGGAGCGCGTTACTCAAATAAAATGTTAATGGTTTCTGTTTTACTTTTAAAATTTATGCTTTGTAATACAGTTATATATTTGCCTAATGCTGGCAGCCATTGTTCAAGTATATAATACAAAATAATATTTATCCCAAGTTATTTTGTTTAACAAAACAGTATATATAGTCAAATAGAATTTTTTTTCCATTGAATAAACGAGTAAAACGATTTACAAGCTCGGTTTTACATAACAAGCCGTCCTCTTCCTCCCACATCTATATGTACATAGAAAACTGTGCATTATACGAACACACGTAATACGTGCCCGTATAGATAAAGCAACTAAGTTTCGTTATTATAATGGTGTTTGTTCGACGGTAACAAAAAAAAGAATCATATGATTTAATAATTATGAGCTCATTTCAGATGAACCAATATTTTTTAAAGCTATCTATTAGCCAAGACCTGTGCGTTGAAGGTGGCGATGAAAAAAACGCTTCTCAAAAATAATTATTTTGTTTATCAATATTTTGTATTTTTAACCGACTAATTCATTGACGCGATACGAAAAGTATTTCAGCCTGCGTGTTATTAATGAAGCTCGGTAAATAGCCCGTCAGCCGGAACTGAAATCGATAAATAAATTTTGTCCAAAATTATCTAACGATTTTTCTTTTATTTTATTTATTTTTTTTTTTTATATTATCAATCGGCAATCTCGAGTTTATCACAGACAATTTCATGCGAGTGTAGAGGACGGATTTTTAATCGATATTATATAACACGCATACTATCTGTTTCAAATTAAAAAAAGAAAATATATTTTATTCTGGCTTGCCCGCCATATTGATAAGGACGGTCGAGTGTACCGAATCAATATAGAACGTCCGCGTGTCAATATCTCGTTCGTTCGGGCAGTTCGTCTCTTCTTGTCATTTTTTTTTTTTTTTTTTAATTCTTTTTACAATTGCCAAGGATTCCATCCAATGATTGTTTTTGTTTTTTTTTAATAAACGTTCGTAGAATCGAGTAACGTTGTTGTGACGTGACCTTAGCGATAAAAATATTAATGAATGGAGAACTGTCATTAGGCGGGTGAAAATTCTCTACTTCTTTTGTCCTCGTTAACGACGCGCAGTCGAATCTTACAACGCCGGAGCAATAAACAAATGTCCACGAATCAATCAATTATTGAAATCGATTCGACGTCTAGCCGCGAACGGAGAATAGCTCCCATCTCTGCGCGCGTTCACCAAAAATTCATGTCTCGGTGTCTGTTAATTTTGGCAATAAAAGGAAAACAGCGGTTTGCGCGACGAAACACGTGCTACGACGAGTCAACATTGCCTGTACACCTCGATATGTAATCTAACCGTAAGGTGTACGGATATTTCCGGTTCAGCGCGCTCGGCAATTGACTAAATCGAGGTGTATTGACTTGTAGCACGTGTTTTGTCACGCAATGGTATTTTAACATCGTCTTCATGGTCATCGGGTTGCTTGTGACGAGCTTTTCCGCGCTACGCTGGATGGCGTCACGGCATGAATACACGCACAATAATGCAAGCGTCGAGTGGATTTTTCTTCGCCTCTCTACAATTTTCATAAATTAAATATAAAACCAACAAGAAAAAAATGAATAAATTTTCTATGATAATTGGAGCGTACGAGTAACTTATACGATAAATCATATAATCATGCTTTTGGTGTTTGATAATAATTAGCCTTCAAATGTATATCTATCTTGGCATTGTATCAAATGTATATATTTATCATTCTAAATTCATTTGAAATAATGTTATAATAATGCTAATATCCGCTAATGCCGCGATTAAATTCACCTTCCTACAAAAGATGCAATGAGTTGTAATCCGATCGAAATTTTTAAAATTATTATCCTACCATTAAAGAAACCCTATTTAATACATTTAACTGTTAGTTAAATATTCATTTCCGGATTTTTTTTTTTTTTTTTTTTTTTTAATGAAAGCCTAATAATAAAAGATTCGTCGAAAGTCTTTTCACTTATTGCCAATTATTATTAATGACTCTGCCAAGAGGCTCGACCTGAAGTCGTGCCTCTCCCCTCCTACTCCCTCCCACTCACACCACCCAGCCAGTTTATCTATATCTTTATCTCTTTCATTTCCTTCCTTTCTCTTTATATTATTATCTCTGATACATATCTTATGTATATAAATGTAATTATTTCTAATATCATATAACTCGTTCAATTTCATCGTTGCACATTACAATAAAAGACTTTTTTAATGACAGACGTTTGTTGTTGTAAGTAAAAATTTTTAAATTATCATGTAGATGCGGCCGTTTGACTCTCCCCTATCTTGCTTTTCTCTAATGACGTCTCCTCTTTTCTTATGCTTATTTACATCTGCAACCGTACATGAGCACACAGGCTGGCAGTCTATTTTATATATATATATGAAATAAGTATAACCACGCACAGTTGTTGTATCATATCTGAACTTAATATTATACACTATTTCGGTCGGTCTCCCCCTTCTCCCCCTCTATCTTTCTCTCTGTCTTTCCTCTGGAAGTCAATTATCTATTTAATGAGTCAGCCACCAAAGCAAATAAAAGAATAGAGAAGTAGAAAAGTTTTAAAAAAAAAAAAAAAACATATACCAATATGCCGTCTATTCGACGTGTATTTATAGGTAAAAATGCCCGATGCTTAAGTTCGATACTTGCGATCAGTTTTGCGCTTCGAGCATTTATATACCGTACTTGTGTATATTATCCTTTCCTGCTAGCCGGGTATGTAATATATACGCTATATGCATGATAGATACGGGCAGATACGGGTATACTACATACAGGTGTGCACGCGTGTGTGTATGCGCGCGTGTGCGTGCGTGTTCCAGTAGTTTTCGAAAGTCCCGCTGGAAAAGTTAAGCGTCGGGTAAATATGTTCAGCTTGGGGGGGGGGTTTAAATCTGCAAGGGCACAGAACACACGTACGTGCGCATGCGCGCTTCCCCAAGAGCGATAAGTGTACAGTCGGGTATTGTTTGTGTTTACGATGCTATCGTGCCATTACACTAAACCCAACTATCTCTCTTTCTTTCGCTCTTTCACTATACTCCTCATCCCTTCTTCTTCTTATTGTTTCCTTTTGGCGTACGGCCTTCTTGTCCTCCTCTTCACTATATAAACTCTCGTTAGGAGCGCATTATCTCCCTCCCCTCTCTCTCTCTCTCTCTCTCTCTCTCTCTCTCTCTCTCTCTCTCTTTCAACTTTGTACTAGCTCCTGAAAACTTTCAGTTTAGATACAGATATAGCTATACCTAATAGGTAATAGATGAAATTGGAATGATTATAATCGACCAAAGTATCTCGGCAGAGACGTGCAGTTTCGCTTCCGAGAATATTCCAAGCGAAAGGAGGGGGGGGGGCGACGCGCGCAGGCGCAAAGTATAATAATAGTTGATGTTTCAAGCGCAGTGAAGCAGTGCAGCGAATAGCAGTATTTGTGCAGTATTTGTACCATACAATACATGTTTGCAGTTCTGGCTGTACATCTCGGTGCATGTGTATATAAAAATTAATGAACAAAGTTTCTCTTTTATTCCGATTGTATGATAAATTAAAATCCATTTTCTTTGGGCAGTTCTTTCGGTACACGTGATATTTTCAAATTTCCTCGACATTATATTTATTTTCTATACGTATATCTTGACGCAGGTGCTTAAGTTTTAAAAATAATCATGAATACAAAATGTTAAAATAAATTTCAAAAATTGCGTTCTTTGTTTTTATTTTGGCCTAAGTTGTGCCGCACTTTATTTTCGGACATGAAATGCAATTATGAATAAAGAAAAATTAAATGATAACTATAACAGATAATTATACCATTGACGAACAACGTTAGCAGCTTTATTGATTCACTTAATTATAGTTTGTTATAAATTGTCAAGTTAGACAACATTTGCCAATAGATAAAATTTTAATAATTAATAAAATTTAAAAAACTTTATTTTCTTATGATTCTATAAAACTGTTATTAAATTTTCTCCTCTTTTCAATGTTTTTTTTTTTTTTTTTAGAAATTCCACAATGAAACGATCAAAAAAACACAAACACCCGTATTTCCAATTGGTTTGTTAAATGCGAAAGCATCTGCTGCGTTATAATAGTACATTCCTTACCGGATACGAACAGGCTATATTTCCGAAACGAGGGTTTTGCGACTCGAGGCGAAGCCGAGGGTTGTAACTGCGTTCGTAAAGAAGTCTTTTCATACTAAGTAAGGAGTATATTATTCCACGTGAGAACCGGAATCAGGCGGCGGAGGTGTGATTTGTAGGTTAGAATCAGAAAAACGTTGTATAATATTCGTTTGATTAAATCGAAATTAATCACAAAATTAAGAGAAAAATTAGCGTCGACCGCATAGCAGAATTCATGCGTAATCTATATATATATATATATATATATATATATATATATATATATATATATATATATATATACATATGCGAACACACTGAAATATGAAGAAGAAAAAGTGTTATCGTCATCCCATTAGCTCTCTTTGTAGTGCACACATATATGAGTTCTGTGTAATTTATAAAAACAGAATCACCATATATATGTATATATTTATATATAAGTATATATACGGTAACACATGCGAAAGAGAAAGTAAAGCACGATCGCGAGAGAGAAGCAGAGAAGAGGAAGAAGCGTCGCATGACTGCGTCTGCGCCAACTTTCAACGGCGACTGTACATACCCGGCTATCTTCCTCTGCCTTTCTCTTCACTTCTCTCTCTCTCTCTCTCTCTCTCTCTCTCTCTCTCTCTCTCTCTCTCTCTCTCTCTCTCTCTCAATATCTTTCACCGTCGTGTTGACTATATACTTTTATATATACATTTACTGGAGCTAAAATTCTAATCGGCAAAATTAGTCGAATGTGCTTACTTGTGTACAGTTACTTTAGAAAGTTCATATGACCGCAATAGCAATACTGCTGCGCCGCAACGCAACTCGATACCAGAAAAGCAGAAGTCAGTTATGAAATCAATTGTTTCATTTTAATATGTAGAGTCAGAGAGAATAAATAACGTATTATGAGAGGATCTTGTGCACGACTTACATTTTTTTTTTAGTAAAATATGGATGTTTCCTGCATTATCGATTGCGCCTTTCAATCATAATTAATTCAAATCCCACGTCTCTTCTTTTATTATACATATTATCACGCTTACGCTGTTCGTTGACGCGGACGGTTTACAGCGTATATCGCAAACATAGAAGGTATCTTTATGTCTTACACTAATAATAATTATATCCAAAAGTTGAAGAATAATAATGATATGTAATAAGCAATAATGTAAATATGCTAAAGATTCTATACATAATATTATCTTTCTTTATTTTTTCGTAAAAAATTGAATTTGTATAATATGTATAGTTATCAAATACGTACATAATTTATGAGATAAAAACCGAGGATAAAAACTGAAATGTGCAACGTTCACGAAAATATTACTGCATGTATAAACAAAAATTATAATTATTATTCGAGCACGTTGATGCTTCATTTACGATATTGTAATTTACATAAATTTAACGAAGAACATTGAAATTTAGTATCGGCATAATATTGTAATATTATGTATGGAATATAAAGAAGGGAAAGTATCAGGCGCGATGAATGATCGATTAAATTTAATTTATTGTAAGGCGAGGAAGGAACGTCCAGTCTGTTCACGAGGAGGAGCATCGAACGATTTCCTTAACTGTTAAAAAAAAAAAAATTATTCATGAGCGGTCTGTATGTATAAAACTAGGAAATCTATAATAAATGTCGAGGTTCTCGAAGCATCACAAAGCATTGTCAGGCAGGAGACGGAAAAATCGTCATCCGCCCAGTTTTCGATTAAAATAGAACAGGTGCGTCGCGGCGGATTATCCGAAACGACTGCACTGCTGACCTGGACCGTAATAAAACCGTTCGGACGCCCATTACAATGTAGGCGCAATAAACTGTCCAATACCTGCTAATACGTCTTCCTCGAGCAGTTGTTGCCGCGTTACACAGGCAAGCCACAAATAATCCAACAAAGAATCAATTTAATATCTGTACATAGATTATTATGAGTTTCCAATGAAGTTTCAGCCACAAATAATTAAAACAAATATTTATTTATTAATAAGAAGCGATCCTTTATATGTATATAATTATAGTTGCGCAACAGAATTTAATTGATTAGAGAAGTTATACATTGTCGCGTATAGATACCCGAGGTCTTGAATATTCATGGAACGAGCCGGTTCGTCGATGAGCCATTACAAAAATCACGCATACACAAGTAGACTGTAAATTAAATAATTCATAGAAATTGGGTTAATTGTTTAAATGAGCGAAACCTCGAACTGTATATATATATATATATATTTGTATCTATGCGTAGCTCGATCATTGCCAGATTTTTATCGATAAATGTACTTTTAAAGTGCCCTCTCAATTATCTTTAATTACTTCAGACGACTTCAGACACAATATTATAGACATTACTAACAAAAATTTCTTGCCCCATTGCCTCCCGTTTAACTGTGAATTTTCTTTTTATCCATATTACGATGCACAGAAATATTCGACGCGGTATCGAACCAAATAATATATATAATACGTTCAAAGAAACGTTGGAAAATCAAGCCAACTCTCTGTGTAGTGAAGCCCCCCCACCCTCTCTCTCTCTCTCTCTCTCTCTCTCTCTGCTCAATGTCGTTTGGAATAAAGCCCTTTTTTCATACTGACCCTGTACGAGTTGGCTGAAAGAGAGAGGAGGAAGGAAGGTGAACGAACGAAGTATATATACGAAGACCGCAAAAAGGAGCGAGCGACTAAAGTACTGACTGTAAGCGCGCCAACCGGCGAACGAACGAATGAACGGATGGGAGGCAGAAAAGGGGCATGAGAGAAATAACCACGATTCCTTATATATATATATATTAATGCTAATATGCACGCGAGTTCGTTTCGTCGTTGCTGATGCGCGCGGCTATTGGGTACACCGAGTCCGTATAATACTGAGGGGAAATGAAAATATCCGTGCGTGTGTCAAAGTGCGCCTGATGGCTGACTCCGTAGGGGTGTGGTGGAAAGGGATTTGACAAAAAGACTGTACCTCGTACGAGCGCGCGGGCGCGCACGCGTGTGCACTATTGCACAGGCCGGCGTGTGTGGAGAAATTTCGTACGAGACCGACAAACGCGACCGCGGGGATTTGCGGGAGGAAGGGCAAATATCCCGGAAAGGGAATTTTATTGATAAAATGTCAAAATACTTTCGAGGATCAATAGCGTAGCGTGAGAGTGTGTGTGTGTGTGTGTGTGTGCGTGCGTGCGTGCGTGCGTGCGTGCGTGCGTGTGTGTGTGCGTGTGTGTAGGTATCGCTGCTGGTGTTCTGTTTTCTCCCCCCCTTTTTTATCTATTTATATGTGTGTACGTGTATGATGCCTGCATGTATTACATACGTCTGGAATTGCAGGCGATTCATTTCCAATATATGTACACATCCGTATATGTGCCTGGCCCTCGGCCCTGTACACCAGCTGTAACTGTAATGCATGCGAAATTGGATGTCCCCGACGAGTATCAATTTCTTTTTCCTTTGCTCGTCTTGTCCAATTTTTTCTTGTTTTTTTTCCTTCTTTCCTCTCATTTTCTTTTCTCAAATCCCCGACCCGAAAAATATAGCTGAAAAATTTTCTCAACTGGAAGCTTATTACTTTAATTGGTTTTTCCTCGACATTTATATTTTAACAAATACCTGAATTCAACCGACGAATACTCGACAGGCATAACGAAGATTTATTTTTTTAAATTTTTGAATAACAAAAAGTTCTTCAGTTGTTTTTTTTAAATTAAAAAAACAACGCAAATAAAAGAAGAAAAAAATCTTATATTTTTCAATCTAAATATACGATTGAAAAGCGTAATAACAAACGTGAAAACAGCTTTTAAAATAACTGCAGTCCGGACTACCAAGTATAAGACAATTCGCGTGTCCTTGAAACGGTAAATAGAAAATTATTAATCCTCTGCATATTATTATTTATTTTCCGAGTTCCCTTACATTTCAGAAGTAGTTTAAAGGCCAAACGAAGCTTCTCGTAACTTTCTTGTTATCAATCTACGTCAATATCAATGAAAAGCAACTTTGTACCAACGAAACTCTTATTATGCGCGCCCTGAAGTAATTATAAAGGCGTATGCGATAACATGAGCAGGTGTGTTTGTGTTTGCATGTGCGCGCGCGCGCGCGCTCGCACGTGTGTTTTATATTGAAAAGCATTTTATGGTCATTAATTTAGGAGCATGTATATGAAAAGTCCATTATTTTCCCCTTCGCAAGCGACTTTCGTGATTTACGGGGCATCGTGAATAGATGATGTCTCATGGCGGGTGAAAAAAAGGGAACGTGTATATATATATATATATATATATATATATATATATATATATATATATACACATCAGTTAAAATAATATTTCTGCGCACTACGATCTTTAGGTAATTGATAATAAGAGCCTAGGTCGCCTCGCAGCGCGCGCGCGAGTACAACACGGGCCAATATAGAAAGTAGAAGCTTAGAGCGTGTAATTGCATTTGCCTTACGGTATATACATATAAAATCTCGATTAAAATCCATGTCGTAACTTAAAACAAAAAAAAGATATATATATATATATATATATAGAAAAAAAAGGAAAACAGAAAGAAAAAAATCCACTTCTACTTTGCGGAAACACGGTTTTCGAGAGCTCCCACGTATCGAAGAATATGACTAACGGGAGGTATAAAACATATTTAACAATAAATATACCGCGCACATTTATTTATTATACGGGAAGGCCACCGGTAAGATTTTATTTGGTATTTTTCGTAACCAATCCACTTCCCTCGTATGTACACCACTCACGGCAATTATAACGAAATAATTCCACGAATTTATTGCAAAGCTAGTTTTGAATAATAATGCATGCTTTTGATGGCGAGCGGAGTGATTTTTGATTTACGCGTGGGAGACGAGCGCGCGCGCGCGCTCGGTCGTAACTCACCTTATTTTCTAATTAACTTCGATAAAGTGGATTATTAATTTATTACGTAAATGCTTCTATCTGGCAGTTTTTAACATTTAAAAATATAACTAGATTTTCTCGGTTCTACGAGTGTATAATTTAATAATATTCTTGATTTTTTTTCGTTATTATTTTGCTTTGTCGATAATTATTAACGTATAGGCAATTTAGCGTAATATATAATCTATATATATAATACACAATAGATATATAAAATGCATGTATATGTATCCCAAGGCAGTATTGTAAAACACAACAGTTAAAAACGTACAATTATCTTTTTTTGCTTTTATCAATGTAATTTAATATCCTCGTTTTTTAAAATAATTTTCTTTAACAAATCATTTATCTGGACGCGTGCGTGTGTCCCAAGGCAATATTGTGATTAGCAAGTTTAAAACTACAGTTTCACCCGATGTTTGACCTACTTTTATCAAGAGCTTAGCTATATCATGTTTACCGCCGCCCAAGTGCTACTATGTTGTATTGTATAGTTAATGTAATTACCGTGATAAATTGTGGAAATATTAATAACAAGGATGATGTTGCTAGATTGTTTAAATCTAATTATCGTTTGACAATATATGCGCAATAACGGATCATATTTATTTTTGCGCCAATTATATTAGACACGCATTATTCGGTTACTTCGATTATTATTTTTGAATAACTTATTATTGACGTATTGGCATTTTTTTATATTTTTTAGTAGTGAACCATAAAACCATACAAAACAATATAAAATAAAATCAATCATGGAATTAACTATAGAATTCAATAGACACAATAAGCAAAATTGACACGAATAAATAATGTTAAAGCCAGCATTCCGTATTTCTCATTAATCGTATATATTATTATTATAATTCATTAGCGCGATTCAAAAGGGAACGATTTTAACGTAACGAATTATTCGTGCAGACAATACATAATAGCATTTCTAATGCGACCTTCGTTTCGAAACATTACATAATCGAAATTTCAATAATCCGAAAAATAATTAATACTAATCAGTGCGAGCGCTGAGGTCAACAATAATTGAAATTTACGAAATTGCCTATTTCCTTGTGCTAATGTCTCCGGAAATATTTTTAGTTGTGTTGTACCTATCCTACACATTATGTACTTCTTTTTTGACTGTATCTTTTTCACCTTTATTTTTTTATCTATTTCTTTATAATAATATAAGAACAACAAATAATTTAAATTTTTTACATCGACATTATACATTTTGCTTCGTTTTGTGTTATTGAATATATGTTTTTGAATACATTATATATATATATATATATATATATATATATATATATATATATATATATATGCATGCATGTATGTATGTATGTATGTATGCATACATGAATATATTATACAAATGTCAGATATTCAAATACAATTGTTTACGATCATGAAATAAAAATAAATTTAATCAAATAGAACGAAGAACGCTTCAAAGTTTAATTAAAAATTTTATTTGATGGCAATCTGTGAGAGAAACATTTCGCGTGCTTTATTCATCGGGTTGTCTCCGATATGAAAGGAAAATATATACAGTTGTTCAAGAGCCATACGTTATATAATATAAAAGAAAATCTTTCACGGGACAAGAATCTCGGCAAAATTGAGACGCGGAATGGGGATTTTTGAGCAATCGCAGAGACACAAGTCTTAATGCTGTACGTCATATTATGCAGGGGCCTGCGAGGGAGTAGATATCGTAATTACATCAACATTTATATATATATATATATATATATATATATATATATATATATATATATATATAGACCTATACATATACAATATACATATACACAAGTATAACGGGAGCCGCGTAACCGGACGATAATGGATGACTAACCGCAAAGAGAGTGGGAGGAAAGGAGAGAGGCAGTGCGAGAGAGAGAGAGAGAGAGAGAGACAGAGAGAGACAGAGAGAGAGAGAGAGAGAGGAGAGAGAGAGAGAGAGTGCGAAACATCAGCACTGTCAGCCCGCAGATGCTGCTGCATTATGCTAAATCGCGTTGCCGGCGATTTATCGCCACGGAACGTGAATGGGACGGGCAGGCGCGAGGGTGGATGATGATTGCTGCTGCTGCCACTGGTATAGTCTCATTTTTGTTTCTTAATTTTAAACCGAGAGAGAGAGAGAAAGAGAGAAAATAATACACGCAAGCCAATCAGTGGGAGTTGGCCGCGGGTTTCTAGGGAATAGAGAGCAGAATTTTTCTTGGTATATATAAAAGTGCTGACGGTGGTGTTTTTATCATCGGGTTCTGCACTTTGTGTAGAACGACCCACGTTATTGAACCGAGAATTTTTTTCAATATTTTTTATATGTTTACGTCTATACAATTTTATACTTTTAATATTCTCAATTTATTTATAATAATTATTTTATAATTAATTTTTCCTCTTTTTTTGAGAAAAATTATTGTAAACAATATTTTCACTAACCTACGACCTCGTGTAATCCTTATTTCGCCGATTTCATATAGCATATTAGAAAATTCGATATTATACATTTAAATTATATATAAGATAGGACGGAAAAAATTTCTCATTTTAGACAATTTGATAAAAAAAAAAAAAAGATAAAAAACTCCGGGGCTTAGCGTGATTTCCATTATGCCTTTTTGTTTCTTATACAATATAGCCGCGGTTAAGTTATGTAAATATCGCGAGATTAAATACTTTTTTCTTATTGACAAAGTTGTAAAAGTCATTATGAAAAAGTACACAGCCGCTAGGCTGCAACATCTAATTCCCCGGTGTGCCAGCGGATTAATTACTTAGCGCAACGTTTAAGATTATAAATCAATCCCGCGTAAAACAAAGGCAGCCTGTATACTTCACACACACACACACACACACACACACACACACACACACACACACACACACACACACACACACACACACACACACACACACACACACACACACACACACACACACACACACACACACACACACACACACAGTCCTGATTATAATGAAATTATATCAGAGATATTTTTATAAATTTTATTATTATTTGCCTCGGGCTTAAATAACAATATTAAATTTAAATATATAATTCCGAGGCGCGCGGCTCAGTTATTGATCGTCGGAATATACACGCGGTGAATTCAGAATTAATTTGTTCGCTTGAGCTCGTTAACCAGACTTGGCGCTGAATGGCTAAATGCGAGAGGCTAAATGAACTCTGAAACTTTACGGGCGCTTTGTAAACTATGCATATATTGTATGAAAAATATACGGTATGGATTATTGCTGTTAATTAGCCGTTTTATAAGATCTACTTTGATATATCTGTACAGATATCTAGAAGCGATGAAAATATTAATTGCTCAATTATGGAAATGTGTATATTCAATGTAAGCGCGAGGGGGAAAAAAATGCTATTGAAGCGTTCGCGAGAAAAAATTATTGCCTATTAATTAAGGAGAGAGGGAAGGAGATATATATTCTTCGGATTTTATTCGGCCGTCCAATTATATAATTGGCGAAATCTTTTAGGAAGCTCGGGAAAAGCGGAATTACGAATGGAATATCGGATTTATTCAAACGTCACTATGCACACATTATACAGAGGCGGGAGTAGGCTTTGAAAAAAGAAAACGAGAATGCAAACTCTTCATCTTCCCGATTTTTTGTGCAAAAAGCGCGCGCGTGTGTACAATGCTCATCACTTTGTACAAATGTATAAACAACTAGTACATGTATGAAGGAAAAGCTTATTCCGCTCTTTTAAGAATAATTTTACGTATAATCTACGGCATTTTCATATTAATGGGCTATTCGAGTATCCGAAAAAAATATTATACCGATCGACTGGAAAATAATAGTTCTGCAGAATTGGATAAGAAGTAATATGATTTCCGTCAATAATGCGATTCAGTTTTTACCGAAGCTTAATTGCTACGATAATACAATCGAGGCATTGTAAAAAGCAATGCTTCCCAACATTAACGTCAATCTTTGGCCGTGGAGAATTTTTGGATAACTAGGAAAGGAACCGGCTGCTCGCTCAAATATTGATAATCGTCGTCGCGACAGTATTCAAAGTCATGTTATCGTGCGCAACCTTCGCTCCTATACGGATTGGATTTCGATTTTATACGAAAATTTGTACGTACTTTTGGTTTACGAAATAAGTGTTTAAAAAAAAAAAAAACGAGATGAATGATGTAACCGTGGCTCTCCACCGTCCATTAGTAAATATAACTTATGTCGGTCGTTGTATATAGAAAAAGAGACACCGTCATTCAGTTCTTATTGGAGTTTTTTGTTCAGCTCAAGTATAAGCCTATTAATTATACCTGAATGATTGAATTAATTTTGTTAAATTTATGCGAGTCGACAAACGACAGCATCTGTTTTGATTAATTCGATGGTTAAAGTCGTTTAATCTTTTAATTTTAAACTGTATTTCCATCTTTCAATTTTTCGTCTACAATTCTAAAAATCTACTGCTTATTAGAATCTTTTAACTTTGTAAATAAGGTGACGCATTCTGTATAATTTGTCTAAAAATGAGATATAAACGTTATTCTCTATATCAAACAATTATAATGAATTAAAATTACCAGTTGTAAAAAGCGAATGGATTATTCTGTCAAATATGGATCTGTATATAATAATATGGTCGATTTATTCTGATTAAAATTAATCGATTCAAATTAATTTCTGTTACAGGTGAGTTACACAAAGATCGTGCCAAGGTCTTGATACATGCTCTGTACGTAAGTTTTTCTTTCTAACAAAAAGATTTCAGTTCTACTTTTTCTTTCGTTCTTTCTTTTTGCTTTGAAGGAAAGAACTAAAAATTTTCAACGCACAAATGAGATGAAGAAAATATAATACGTATGTTGTGAAAGCAGTATTATGAATTTTTCTGTAACCGTTCCTTGTTCTATTTAACATTTCTTTCGAAAAACACGATTACATCTTTGGCTAGAAATTATCTCAATTCTTGTAAGGCATTTTTAAATCAGTTTCGAAATCTTGATGGAAATTTATGATACATTTCATTTTTGCATATTAAATCAATTAATTATGTATGCATTTATTTTAATTTTAATAAATTTAACATTTATTTATACCAATTTAAATGAAAATTAATATTGAATATAATATTCTTTGGGATATAGATAAATTTATTTTAACTGATAGAAATCAATATTCAATATTTATCTGAAATATTTTAAGGAGAACGTAAAATCATTAGATATATACATTATTTTAAGTAACTGTATTGAACTAACAAAGATTTTTACAGCCTTTACGACATAAAATATTTATAATTATATAAGAACAGTGATAGTGTCCTTGTTTATAATAGACTTCGTCGAGTGTGAAATAAAAAACTATTATTGAAAAATAAAAAATAATAAAAATTAATCAATATACTATTATTAGTTATTTATCGATGTTGAATAAAGTTTGTAAATGTAATATTAAATTTATTTCGAAAACAATCATCTTTCAAATATTCAATTTAGAGTTTGAAAATTGAATGCACTATTCAGACGACTAATGAAATATTTTAAGTCGATAAAAAAATTACTTTTCATTACACTGTATGTATAATTGTATACGTTACATCGTATGTCCTAATATATTTTATGACGTCAGGGGAAAAAATGAATTTTACCTAATAAAATTTTTTGAGCCAGTAGGTTGGTGTTTTCAATATGGCTGACAAAACACCTAAACCTTGCTGTTCTATATATATATCAATGAAACTTGTCGTAGAGATTGAATGCATACATATATTAATTAATTAATCAGCAGCGTGCGCATGATAAGGAAATTTCTGAAATCTAACGAGCATATGCCCAAATATCATTCACGTTCGATATCGATTAAAAAATAAATAATAATAATAATAATAATAATAATAATAATAATAATAATAATAATAATAATCAAACATACTATATGCGTACGACACATTGCGAATGATTTTTGCAGAAACGATGCAGTGGACACTGGTGACAATTCCAAATCGAGGGGAATTCGAGCGCTCGTTAACAATTTCCACCAGCACTGTTTTTATTCCGCTGCGCTTTTGTATTTTCTTCACTTCACCCCCTCGAATTCTACATGCACATAATATATATACGCTTATCTTTTTCTTGCTCTCAGCTCTACCATCTCCATTTTTTCTATCGTTCCCCCTCGACTTCCGCTACATATGCATAGTTTTATGTCATAAAATGGTTTAATTGTAATTTGCATAATTTGCATAATTATTATTGTTTTTATTATTGTTGTTTTTATTGTTATTATTATTGTTATTATTATTTTTATTATTATTGTTATTATTATTATTATTATTGTTATTATTTTTTTATTATTATTAATAACGAAATTTCTTCGGCTGTGACGGATATGTCCTGAATTATTTATTTTCGTTATGTCGTGACGGGCTTAAAGTCATCACTACGATGGCACATTCACTTCCCTAATACAACCACGCTCCACGCACACGCACTCGCTTGATTCCTCTTTAATTAATACATGCGGGCATGTGCGCAATTATTTCTTCTTATATCGTTTTATAGTGCTGTCCTGCAGCCAAATAGAGATTCATCAATTCTGCGATTAATACTCGTCGCTATTTTGTGTGTGTGTGTGTGTGTGTGGGAGGGGGGCTATCTCAAGAAAAAATAATACTTATCTATAGAATTGAAATTTCACGTTATATTATTTGAAGTGTGATTAGTGCAATTGACAAGAGCGTTCACTATAGCAATAATCTATTATTTATCGAATTATATTTTTAATGTCGCATTGGCAATCGATAAAGCAGGGAACATAATAAATTACAATTAATACATTGATTGGATTTGGAGAAGCAAACAAATATCCAGAAGTTTTGCGTTCCATTCGAGACCGTGATAGAAAGATTAATGCCCGGACGGAGGGAATTTCACCTGGGTTATTTAATCAAAAAGTTAGAGTGAGAGTCAGAGAGAGAGAGAGAGAGAGGCGGGATCGAAAAGTCGTCGGTCAAATTATCCAAGTCTTCATCCTCACTTATACGAGGGCTAAACCTCAAATCTTGAAGGGGAGAGACAAGGATCGAGCCAAAAAAAAGCGAGCGATCACTTATATTATAGCCCTAAGAGAAATCCTATGAAAAATCGCGGAAAGAAATAGGGTCAATTTATCCGCTAAATCCGATATACTCTCTCTCTCTTTCTCTCTGTAAGTGTATCGCCGTATTTACTGCCCCGCGTCCATTCATCTTGTTCGAATCTTCTCGCTCTCCCTCATTCTCCCTTTATCCTTTTCCGTTCCGTTGTATGCAGCAGCCTCCTAGCCTTCCTCCCCCCCCCCGACCATACCGCCCCGCAGGATTTCAATACCTGCTATGCCACACTTTTTTTCCCTATCTTTCTCTCCTCGCCTGCCTCTACGTCCTTTCGATTCCATTTTCTATTTTCCCGTATATTTCTGCGTTTATTTATTAAATTTTCGCGAGAGAAATTATTATGAGCGCACCGAGAGCGAAAAGAAAAAGAATAACGGCGATTTAGTGCAGGCGCACGAGCAACTATACCAAGTTTTTTTTAATCCAATATTTTTTTTGCCAACTAGAATAATATCAGAAAAATTACAATGGAGACGCGCGCGCACACACGCACGCACACGCACACTCGATCGCTGTTAACCCAGTATATAATAAAATTCATTCCAAATCATTAATGCAAAGGTAATAAAACGTTACGTAATTCGGAATAGATTCTTTTTTTTTATAAAATACGTAAAAATACAAAGCGAATAAATCAACGTCGGTTGTAAACGAGAAAATCAATATATTTTTTCATTTAGTAGCTAGAGGCAAATATCTTTATTATATAAGATATAACTCAATTGTGTACACACGATAACTCGCATTATAATCGTTTTATTTCGAGAGATATATAATATAAAAAAAATGTTACTGAATTTAGAATCGTATAATGAATTTTATATCTATATTTCTAATAATAGAATTTTTCTCAGATTTTTTGTCCAAGGTTTGATGTTTTTAACTTATTAATTAATTTTAAGCTTGAACTTTATTTTTTTGATTTTTTTTTTTTTTTCAAAATAAAGCTTATTTAATTACTAATGTTAATAATATAGATAATCAAAACTCTCGAGTCTTACGACGATGTAGATATATAAACATTAGAATTGACGTAATCGAAAAATACTTTTCGTTCTAATATGCAAATTAAGTCTCCCTCATGTATACATTATACGCGTGCATTATGTACGTAGAGCCCGAAGCTCGAAATTCTTTTCGTGAATTTAATAGGTCAGCATAAATAATAACAATAACAACAATTACAAACACAACAATAATAATAATTATAGTAAAAATAATAAATAAACCTTCGATTCAGATATGATATTCTACACATGTAAAATATCGCGATGCGTCATTTCAATATGTGGTGTCGTGTAGGGTAGACTGGGGGGGGGGGGTTCTCGAAATAAATACGCAAGAGGGATCGAGAGGCTAGCCTGTTGTTGGCTTCCGTCTTAAAAACAAAAAAAGAAAAAAGAAAAAAATCTCTTTAAACACGCACCGGTTGAAAAATTCATGGGGCCTAACAACGTATCCTAACCTAACCTTTCTTCATCGAATATCCTCCTTTTTGTGTATATATATATATATATATATATATATACATATATATGCCATATAAGCATGCTCGCACCGCTTCAGGGTCGCCCCAAAAATCGGCCACCAGATGGTCTTTATAAAGCTACTCCGCTCGCTCTCTCTCTCTCACACTCTCTCTCTCTCTCTCTCTCTCTCTCTCTCTCTCTCTCTCTCTCTCTCTCTCTCTGTTTCTCTCTCTCTAACACACGCACACATACACACAGGCTCGCGTGCGGATACATATTATATACACTCGCGTT
The DNA here is from genome assembly GCA_018907035.1 of Sycobia sp. Sy_11. Taxonomy (NCBI): domain Eukaryota; kingdom Metazoa; phylum Arthropoda; class Insecta; order Hymenoptera; family Epichrysomallidae; genus Sycobia; species Sycobia sp. Sy_11. The sequence continues at coordinate 419,160 of JACCIC010000109.1, forward strand.
CGCACGAATATGCATAAGTGTATTTATATACATTTTATACACGCGCGCGTGCACCATAACCATCATTTATTATACCCTCTCTTTTTCCGGTAGATATAATAATAACAACAAGAACAATAATAATAATTCCTCGTCCCTCATCCTTAGTCTTCTTCCTCACTCGTATGTCTTTCGTTTATAAGGATCAGATCGACTCTCTCTCTCTCTCTCTCTCTCTCTCTCTCTCTCTCTCTCTCTCTCTCACTCTCTACCTCCCTCACGCACACACGCAGACACTCACACAGAGACACATTCACGTAGAGACGCACACGCTCGTGCAGTCTGTGTCGTTCGCACTTTTCGCGTGCGTGCAACGAGCGGCGCATTTTAATCGCGACCGCCCGCGCACGCTTCGATCGGGCTGAAAATATAACCGCGTTATATTATACATGTGCGCGAATGAAGAGCTCGCATATACCCTCGTGCGAGTGCATTTGTACACAATACGTATAAGAACCGTAGCACGACACGATGTGTAATGCTCTTGAGGAGATTCCCCACTCCCTCCAACATCCGTCGCTCCCGTTCTCTCTCTCTCTCTCTCTCTCTCTCTCTTTCCTTGTATTAACATCAAATCAGTGTGTTAAAAGTTTATCCACTATATTTTGAAACCGAATCGTCAATTACGCTTTTTTTCCTTCACCTTGTTTAACGTATAGAATTAAATATGAAGCTATACTATACCTATATACATGCATATCTGTGTACGAATTTTTTTCTGGTCGTTATAAAATACGAAATATATATATATATATATATATATATATATATATATATATATATATATAGATGTTCGCCGATGCTTTATTATTACGTCGTTTCTAAGTTATTATTATTAGTATAAAGTTATTATTGTTATATATTAAAACTTGTAAGCTATATATAGCGATTCAATTTTTCTACTCCCATCTATAATTCTAATTCATTGTGTCGTGTAAATTTTACATCGAATGCACGACGAAACAAGCAGCATTATGTATTCAAAGGGGAGTTGTTTTATTTTTGATCCCGCGTATTATTTTTGATAACACGTAGCAAACAATTCTTTAAAACTCCTCGACTATACGCCTAATTATGTTTTTGAAAGCATCGATTATTTTCTGTAAAATACATTTTTAACGCTCGCGAGCTTGTATTAGTAAAAAGCTATATTATAAGTCCGATACTGTAATATTCATTGTAAATACAGCTCGAAATCCAGGAAACACCTTGACAAAATTTCTTTTTTCGTCTTCCCGATGACGACCATGAATACGAGATTAGATCTGCAGCCGCAGTGGCGAATCCAAGAACGGGGCCCGCTGTGGGACTATACGCTTATATTTACACAGCTTTTAAAATTATAATTTTATTTCGCGCAATATTATTAACATTATATATATTTTTATGTATAAAATAATAAAAAATTATTATAAATGTATAAGTGTCATTTTCAAAAGACAAATTTCCAGTACTTTTTTAACCATAATAAAATGATCTCACAATGATTACGTGACGAGTATTAATAAAAATTATTTTTGCTTCAATTTAAAAAAATATAATTATTTCAACGACTGAAACTACAACTTTTAAACTTTATAATTTCTTTGGCTGAATCTTTTACCTTTCTCCAAATCAGCCAGAGAGCTGAAAAGTATTTATCGCGATTATCCTTTTATGAAGCTGAAAGTCTGGTTAATATTCAAAATGAATTCTCATGAATAGATATTCGCGCTCTCGGTCGGCAGAGAGAAAACATTTTCTTGAAATATAGGAGAGCTCGAGCTTGAAAATTCCTGCTCGAGCAGAAAATTCTATCTTTTATAATTATTTTATAATCATCGGAACGATTTCAAATTAACTTATTAATAGTTTTTAATGTAATAATTGATTGAGGCGTTGATAATTTTTGTTTTTTTAATATTCACGATTCTAGTAAAAAAATTTAATCCCATTCTTTATCAAATATTTATACAACAATTCCATTTTAATTTACTTTCCCAATTTTTTGTTTTGTATTTTCAATGAAAATTAAATTAATTAAGAATGCATTTTATACTACTATCATTATTATTATTCGTTGGCAAAATAATTATCAAACAAATTTACGAAAATTCACGAACTCATGAATTCACAAATTTATTAAAACTCAGCCAAAACTTTTTGTTTTATTCTATATTAGAACATTAATTATTATAAAATAACCAGAATTGAGATTTTTTCCTAAAATATTGCGTTCATGTAAAACATAATATCTGTATTATGAAAATTTTCAAATTATAAAAATCTCAAGAATTTATATTATTCATAAGAAGCCTGATAAAAAAAATTTGCAAAAATTATAATATATATACGATCGTAGAAGAAAATATGTTTTTAGCCCCTCCCCCCTCCTCCCGTCTCAGTCAGTTTTACGAAGCCTTTACGACGCGCATACAAAGGCTAAAAGAATTACTTAGGACGAGGGCCTGGGGACGAGCAGGGCGGCAAAGGAGGGGCAGGAGACAGGGCATAGACAGAGGCAGAGAGAGGTTATATCGGATTTCTCCGCCGGAGCGCCGAGCAACTGCCGCGCAGACATCTCAGAGCCACCGTGAAAATTTTCCGGCTGGCGCACGAACGCACACGCGGCACACATACACAAACACGCGTGCACATATATATGCAGACACGAAATCTTTGGAAAGGTGCGACGGGGCCATCTGTTTTCTTTATACACAGATGCACGCGCATGCACGTATACATAGATACATATATTCTCATGTACGTACGCCCAAAAGGACGACGGCCCCGCATTTAATAAACCATTTTTTTCCCCCAATATATTTTCATTTCTGCCCGGAATTCTATGAAGCCTGCCGCTTCGCTATGATCGGGGAGACAGACCATTTGTAACTATACCGTATAGTGTAAAAGGGGCCGCGGATGAGGTACGTTCACGTAGGGAGCGAGTTCGTTGTATAGAGCCTACACTTTGCGCCTGCTGAGTTCGCTCTCTCTATCTCGAGCCGTCTATGTTTCCCGTATTTGTTAGCCAAATGTTTGCTTGCTTATACTTGCGCTAACCACCTCCCCCCACCCGCTCCCACGCTAACCCCCTTACCATCGCACAGTATTCATTAGAGTTATTTAAATTATACTGCGGAACTTTGACTCTTCCGTTATAGCTGGTTATAGATATATATGATTTTATCCGCGAGTATCTCGGTTGCTTTACTTAAGCGCACGGACTTTATTGGTTAATTTATGTACGGTACTTGTTTACTTTGCCGTTCAATCTATAAGGTACATTATGGTTCCTGTATATTTGTTAAAAATATCATTTCACCAGCCACGCCGCGCTGTCCATAAATCATTCGCGTTCTTTTTTACAGCTGCGGTGAATTTCCATTCGTTCATCCCTCTCATTTATGTATTTTTTAAAAAAATTTCGTCTATATATGGAAATGATAAGAGTCATTATTTCCGCCACCTGCCCCCTTCTCCGTGGCCCCGGCCCGCACCTGCGCCTCTGGACTATCTCAACTTATGTCCTAACATCGGAAATTTGTCACGCATCGTCTATAGTTTTTTGTGGTCTTTCGTACGACAATCGCATACATGCACATAATATATATATATATATATATATATATATGCATTATCACATTGCGATATGGAAAGGTTAAATCGATGATTGAGTATGGAAGTGGTGGCTGGGGGGGGGTAAAGTGAATTTTAGAGGATGAGTTTTATAAAGTCTAGTATAAAGCGCATATATATTTATTATTATTATTATATATATATATATATATATATAATATACTCGCCCAGTCCCGCCACCAGTGATCGATCGACGAAGTGTCGTGCGTGCCTCGAAACCGTTATATATATATATATATATATATATATATATATATATATATATATATATATATATTATGACTGTAGGAATCGTTCGATGTGTTAGTGTATTAGAAGCGAAGGAGGAGAACGAGGAGGAGAGGAGAATATAATGTTAAGAGGTGGGTGTGAGTGAGTGAGATTTTGATAGCTCAAGATATAGATGGCTATTTAATTTATGAAATACATATAGGTCTGTCCCTCTCTCTCTCTCCCTCTCATTCACTCACTCTTTCGTACTCGGAATAGGTATGAGCATTATGCATGCGGCGGATTTCAACAAAAGAAGAGAAAGATAGAGAGAGAGAGAGAGAGAGAGAGAGAGAGAGAGAGAGAGGGCGAAAAAGGGAGAGAGAGAGAGTGAGAGAGGGCGAAAAAGGGAAAGACAGAGAGAGAGAGTAGAGGGAGAGAGAGTATCGGTGCTTTGCAATTTTTTCTCTTTCTTTTTCGCGCTCTTTTATAATGCAGTCCCCTTTATAATACGCTCTCCATGGGCATTGTTGTTGTTTCACACATACGCGCACGCACGCATACAGTACAATTGAAACGTAGTTCAATTTTTCTGATTCTCTCTCTCTCTCTCTCTCTCTCTCTCTCTCTCTCTCTCTCTCATATAAACAATAGCTCAGTTATGTGCACCGACTGATCGTTTCAATGATAAATATTTAAATAAAAAATTTTAGATTCCTTTGCTCAATATTGATTGATATACAACTATAGCGTAATTTTCTTTTCAAAAAGGAAATATGTAACCATAGCACCGATCTAACAAAGTAATACAGTATTTTAATGATACATATGCAATCGTTATAATAGACAAGTTAAAGCGACGGGTCGTTCGATAAATATTTATAAAATTTCTGCTGATTTTGTGAAATGAAAGAGTCGAGTCGCGAATCCAATGCGGCTGCAGAACGCGAAAATCCAACTTCATTGTCTTTTATATATACTAAAAGAAAGTCCTGTCTCTGCAATGCTGTTTATAAAGACGAAAGAAATACGGCGTTTATCCAGATTGACGATGACTGGCGCAGTTTCGAGATTTTTAAAATGTATATATATGTATGTATGTATGTATATATATATAGTTATTCTAGTGGTACAACATTTGTATAATGCAATGAATTCTGAATTTTTTTGTTAAGAATTTCTCAAAGAAAAAAATTAAAAATTCTTGTATTATACAATAATTCTTTGATAACGTATATTTCAATGGTCATTTACTTATAAAAAGCAATAAACTTTTTTTTTTGAAAAAGTTACATTCCGCAATATTTGAGTGCACTCCAAACGTCGTTGCAACGAGTTATAGAGCCGTCAAAAAAAAGGCGGAAATTCGGAGAAAAATACTCACCACTAATAGTTTATCTAGCTTAAAAAAATGAAACAAAAAATTCGTAAAACGTTTGACAATAAAATCTATAAATGACGCGTGGCTTGCTAGATTCGGATAAAAAAGTAAAGCCGCCTAGAAATTTTTAAAATTCAAAAACAGGGTTTTCTTTATTTATTTTTACAATCAAAATGTTGTTGGTATTGGTAATCATTGTACTTAATCCAGTATTTATCATTAAATAGTTCTTATCCAGGTAAATAGAACAATGATTTGATTATTTTACGATTTTTTTATCTATCACTTATTTTGAAATAATAATAAATTATATTAAATAATGATATTCATAAATATGATTTATGAGAGGCAAGGTATATAATAACGTTATAGAAAAGTTCTCAAGGATTTCGTTGGGTGCCAGTCTTCAAACGTATAAAAAAAATGATTGACATTTTAATAAACATTTTTTTTCTCTAAAAAATTACATAAAATTGTTACATTTCGTACGAGAAATAATTTATAATAATTATTTTTTATAACATGCACAATTTTTTTTTTAATTTTACATAAAAAGATCTATGTGCAAACTAATACATCGTGCTTTCTCATTATAAACATGTTCTATAGCAGAAATATGAAAAGCAATCACGCGTACGTGTATATAGAGTGTAGAAAATAACTGTGCAAAAAATACTTCCTCATGCGTTTGATGTTTAATTATCGCTGTGGCGATCTCAAACCTAGTGTATGTTTTTCAAGTGTAGCCCCGAGCATTAAATGAAAACACACTGCATTCATTGGATATTAGTATATTTATTTTAATGTAACGAAACGCAATTTCTCCATGGATTGGGCAAATAATAGTACTTCTCAGTTAAACAAAAACTAATCGTAATAACAAAATCAACCACGACGAGGACGACAACGACAATAACAAAAACAAAAACAAAAACAACAACAAGAATAATAATAATAATATGTTTTCAGTATATTTACGTAAATTGTAATTTAAATCTAAATATATTTTCCTTTATTATCAACAGTAAAAAAACTTCGATATTTAATTGGTGACAGAAGAAAAATGGGAACGCAAAGATAGGAAAAGTGAAAAATAATCTTAGCCCGGACTTCTAACCTCAAAATCGCGTCTTTAGCATTATTCCTTGACTCTTTACAGTTGTGATATATTTTTCGATATTCATTTAATACAACTTAATTTTTTGCTTTACCAGACATGCAAAAATGTTCTTTACGAAGTTAATTTAATCAACTTCTTCGTATTCGTATTGAAATGTATCTATATATATATTCATATACATATTCTATGTAATTCATATACGTATTCTCATCTTCATGGACTGTTCTGAAACTAATCTTTCTCGTTATTACAGAATAAGTGAAGATGAATAAGAAATAGCTCACACAAACGAACGACGTAAGAAAAATCGACAATTCCTCCCGCTTTCCTATAAATAAAACTCATTTACAATTTATTTCATGCACGGCATCGGTCGACAACAAAATAATTCCTCTAGCATCTCTCATTGCACATCGGTCCCTCGCTAACTGCTTAATTATAATAGTTGGTATCTTTTCTCGATTGGGCATTATTAAACGATGAGTCGGAGATTACGAATTATTAGACGTTCATAACGCTTGAGAGCACACTATTTATTCAAAAGCTACACAATTCGAAATGAAATGGTGACTGCTGCTTGTACAGCTTGAGCATTGATTAATGCTAATTTATAGAGTAATTCATATCGTACATATTGTGTTACAGGTGCTGAGCAAAGCTTGTAAATAAAAATTAATTTTCTTTCCAATCTATACATATTACATATATACGTATGTATAATGATAAAATATTCTCGGGGTTACATTACAAATATAAGCATTATAATAGTTTTTACATATTTTAGATTTATTTTCAAAGTTAATAAGAGCATACGATAAAATAAAATGCACCGATCAGTACCAGAGATGATAATGTACTGTTTATTTTATTACAATAGATGAAATCGCGGAATCTCTTTCATATTTTTATAGCAGTGTAAAATTGGTGCTCCTGTTATTTCGCTTAAATTAATTATTGTTTAGTCACGACATCATCGATGCAACATAATAAATAATTGATAAGTTGTTTCGTTATTTTAACTTGGAATATATTGCAATATTAAATTCAATTAAGCTTTTTTCTATGTTCAGGCGTCTCTCTCTCTCTCTCTCTCTCTCTCTCTCTGTGTGTGTGCGTGTATGTGTGTGTTCATCATACTTTATAATTAATTAAAATTAGCCTTCGTATCTATTGTCTTATTTTAAACAAGCGAATTTAATTTTTTTTTTCATTTTCAAGATCATTCTGCTCTTATTCCAGTTCTTAAAGTCAAGTAGAAAAGTAAAACAGAAGATATTACTGAAAATTAACGACCAATTTATTGCACGATGAATATTAAAATTGTAAATATGGCAGCTTATCTTATTATTCCGTTGCGCTGTAATCAACCTAATTCTTTTTTACCTTTAATAAAATTCAATCTAACTGTAGACTCGGCAATTAGACGACAGTCCGTACTCCTCTGAACATTTTCAGCTGCATTCTCGCTGCATTGAGGTCGTCAGTCTTTGATATAAAATAACTAAATATCGCAAATCTATAATTGTACACGTAAAAAGGATTTCAGGTGTAAAAATGTATCAATATAATAAATATTGCTAACATGTTTACGTTTCAAATGGTAATAAATAGTTTGTTTCCAATATTAATAAAAGCGTAATAATTTATAATTTATCGAAGACAATCGCGATACGCTTGGTGAAAACCTTTCTAAATGAACAATATATTATATATTTTAATATATAATGTATAAAATGTTATTTATTTCTCATAAATGCTTTTTTAACACGAAAATTCTATTAATTATTCACTATTGTTCTTTTTTGCTTTTAAACATATTTACGTTCGTTTGTTTTTTTAAATAAAAATTTTTAAAGATTTATTCTATTAAAATGAACGTTTCATCAGCAGTTACTGATTACTTTAAAAAAAAAAGAAAAAACGATTATTTGCATTTACGTGTTCTAAAATTTGAGTATAATTAAAATGAAAACTGAGCAGATAAGAGGCTTTTATAAACATTAAATGACGATAAACTACTGGGAGTTTCGAAAAAAAAGATACGGAATACCTCGGTCGCGTCTCTTTAAACCGTATAATTTATAATCGTTGTTAGACTGAATATATAATCTAGAAGAGGAAAAAAAACGAAAAATAAAAAAAATTATCGTGTTATTTCGTAGATTAAAAATATCGGACAACAGTAGCTATATATATATATATATATATATATATATATATATATATATATATATATATATATATACATATCAATTAATATTTCATTCTTTGAAAAAAAAATGAGAAAAGAGATTGCGAGATTAAACTTTTTTTTTAACAATTTGATAGGTTAAGCTTCATTACCGAGAATTGGTTGCGAGAGTTTCTGATAGGAAAACATTTTTTTTCTTACATTTGTATGAAAAATTTTTTTATTTTGAATGGAAAACCAAAGAAGTATTTCTACCGTATTACAAACAATGAATCTTTTTCTAACCGATAAATAAAGTTTACAGAAGAGCGGTGCTGCTTTTAGATAATAATAATAATAATAATTTCGGATACAGTCACGCTTCTGGTCACGTTCACTTGTATTATAATACAAAAATGAAATTCACGATACGTGTCGTGATTTTCGGTGTTAATCAGTGCCCGCCGTGTCGCAAGTTTCTATCCTTCTCTCGCAGTCCATTTGTCTAAAACGTATAGATAGATACTGCGCATGCCGGCGTGTATGTAAGTGAATTTCACACTGTTAAAATTTCGCGCGAAAGTTAATCGAGAAAGATTGCGTTGGCAACGATAAAAAATCTATCTATTCCGCACTCTGGCGCGACAGGGAGCTAATTAGCGCGAGTTCTACATATACAATGTACGGACGAGGAGGGCAAAAAGAGACGCGATAAAGGCGAATAAAGGCGAATGCACGAGACGTCTTGAAAAATATTTTATTTCTATAACGAGCGGACGGATTGGGTTGGGCGGGGCGAGCTCTCGACGTCAACGGGACGTCTCAAAGTCGCCCAGCTCGTACATTCTAATACACCGAATATACATATATACCTTCAATAATATTCGTTGGTGGAAAATTTTTCTGAATTTCTATACGGCGGTCACGTACCGCGCCTGGTACGGGCGAAAGATGAATTCGTATCCGACGGCAAGGTCGCTTCTTTGGGATCTCGACACACTGCGCGAGGAGAGGGAAGTCAGAGAGCGAGAGCGAGAGCGAGAGAGGAGGTTGCTGGCCTGCCTGCGTGCTTGCACGGTGCTTGCTCGACGGCAGGCGCGCACGTTCGGCTTGTCGAATTAAGAGAGTAAGAGGGGGGGGGGAAGAGGAGGGCAGGAGGGACCCTTTGCATGGATTTGAGCAACCGGGTGAAGAAGGGGAAGCAGGGGAAGCGGGAGAGATGGGAATGGCCGTCCGGGAGGGGAGGGTAGCGGAATAGAGGTGGGGGGAGGGGATGACATATAGCGAATACTCGGCGGGGAGCGCAGCGCGGAGCCCGGGCAACGATAATTGTTTAGTTTAAAGCAGCTGCTGCGCCCCCTTTTTAGAAGAGTTATTAATTAAGCAGATCGGGCAGAATTTTGCCTCGCATACCCTCGTTTGCATTACGTAATAACCGAAGCTTATACAATTACATCGGTGGCGTTAGGATCGTTGTTATTTCGAGTCCTCGAATTTTTTTATCGCAAGACCACGGGAATAATTTTACTAATAATTTCCCGATTCATCACTCTAATGCACTTCAAGCAGTGTTTTGGATAATCGCCGCGCAATGCAGCCGCCCAGTTGATCCTTTTCTATATTTCATCTATGAGCTTTCGTTGCGAATTCATTAGCGCGTTACGATCGTAACGCAGAAAAAAAAATGAAAAATAAAAAAAAAATCGGTTTTACAATATAAGCGTAGCGCGGACGTAAAGGATATATAGCGGAGTACGACCGTGGAAAGAAGAATATTACGCAGGGCGAAGAGTGGGTCCGAGTAAAAGAGAGAGAGAGAGAGAGAGAGACGAGACGAGAGAAGACGCCGGTTGAAAGAGATTTTTATACAGGGGGCGTATTCGTGGAAAAGAGATTGCAAAATGGGAGGAAACTTTGAGGAAAAGTTGAGGAGATATTATTGCAGAATTGAAGAAACCGAGTATTGTAACTGCGCGGCTCTTATATATATATATATATATATATATTGGATGCGAAAGTGTAACGAAAGAGCACTCGGCCATCTCGGATATTCAAGAGCCGCCGAGCCGAGTTCATTATGTGTTTCTTTTTCTCCCCTCGCAATTACACGCTGCCTGGCTTATTAATTTTTACTCGCAACTGTTGTATTTGCGAAGATATTGCTTGTGATTAAGAAGAAAAAAAGCAACAAGAGCATTATATGCGTATAATGTCAAAGCGATCCTCAGCGCATCAAACGCCTTAAATTTACAACCGTAATTTCGGCTTGAAAATTTTCTCAGTTTCGTCAATTCCGACGCCCAAGAAATAAATGTGACTTCGTATAACGAAGGACGTTTTCTCGCTAAACGTCAATGGACGGCGGATGTATAATACACGTATTTGTGTGCGTGTATATATATATAATTCTCTATGTATGGATCTATGCATGCGTATACACGAGCGCGCGTCGTGTTGCTCTCGGACGCAGCCGAGATGCAGCTGCAGCGGTAGCAACAGCCGCGGCAGAGTAAAGAAATCCAACGACGGACCGCGGAGGGGTGGTGGGGGGGGGCGAAGACTGCAGTCACAGTCGCCGCCGCCGCCGACGCTGCTGCTGCTGCTGCTGTTGCTGAGCAAAAGCCTTCATCCGCATAAGTATATACACAAAAGATTTTCTCTCCTACATATAGCCAACCGTATGGGGAAGTTGAAAACTACAAAGCTGACTTGCGAAATATACTCCCTCCCCCCGCCACCTTTCTCTCTCGAATAGGATAAGCGATCGCGCGTTTAATGGGCGTTATGAATTTTTGTCTTTTATTTTTTTCATTTGTTTTCGACAATAGCCGAGATAGAAACTGTGGATTTTGTATCTTTTTTTATACCGAATTCCCGGTCCAAGATTCCATTCTAAGTATCAGTTTCATTTCTAAATATTCCTGGAATTTTCACCAAATTGGTACACGTATAACATTTCAGTTTAAAAGCTTGAATTTAAGACGCATTCTATTTTTGTTCGTTTGTTTGTATATTTGTTGTTGTTGTAGTTGTTGTTGTTTTTTTTTTTATTATATCTGCGTCTTTTGCCGATTCTGCCTTAACGATCACATTACACTTTGGCCGTACGGATTTTTAAAAATCACACGAGGATTAATTAATTCGGAGCGATCAAAATCGCGAGCCGATTGCCAAACGAATGTAAAAAGTATATAAATGCAGATGAAACGCAGTATATACTGTATAAATATAATGCATAGATAAAAAAAAGCGATATACGTTATTCGCGGTTTCTCCTTCCGGCTGGAAAAATTGGCCTCCGTTTTATCTTGACAATTTTTATCTGTATGCCCCGACTATATTTCCTGGTTATTTTTAGTCGTTTTTATTTATATAACTATTCAAAGATTAATTTGTCCAAAGGAAAATCCTGAAATTCGAAAGTAATATTTGGGCGTAAATATGTAATTCGTTCGTTACGTGTTATGAGTAAATACAAAAAGCTTTTATTTTTTAGGAAACTCCCGTGTTCAGTCGAAGATGGAAACTTTTAAAGTTACAATAATTGTTTTAATAAAATAATAGTTTATGTGAAAAATATAAATTATGTAGTAATTATGGCGAATTTTGAAACAATGCATCCTATAAGCAGATTTGAAAAGGTCTAAAGAAAATGCATTTTTTAAACGATGAAAAAAATTAACAACTTGTGAAATATCTAAAAAAAATTTGTTTCATTTTATAAAATTGTAATATTTCACACTTTAGTGTTCATTAAACCTGAAAGAATATGCCGTGTTAATGTGCGGCGCTGTTTGTTAAATAACGGTTGAAGTTTCAAATGTGGTCTACGAGCCCCTCCCATTGAAAAATCGAGTTTTTCCGGGGCAGCTTTAAAATATGGTAGAGAGGTATTGAAAAATACCGTCCATTTTATCGTTTAACCTAAGAAAACAGTCCTTAATGTTTCGAAATTCTAACAATATACAAGTAAAAAAATGAAACATTTATATTGAAGAAAATAAATGTTCTCGTTGAATTAAAGAAGGCAATTTTGAATTCAGAAAATACAATTCTCATTTTGAATAATGACGAGAAATCTTTTCCAATAATTAAAAAAAAAATAAAAAGTTCGTAAAAACAAAATAATTTAAAATTTATTGTTGCGTAGTTCTTCAAATAATGATTAAGTAGGAAATAATAATTTCAAAGAATAAATTCAAAGTAACTTAAGCGGCTTTACTGTTCAGCTATTATTTACGTTTATGCGTTTTATGAAGGGAAACACCAAAGTATTATTTACATTTATTATATTTAAAACTTAAATCAGGAGCGCGACGCAACAACAGTATTAATTTATGAAAATAACTTGAAAGTTACCGTCACAGTCGAAAATGAAGCAAAAAATCAATATCATAGAATCTTATTACATCGTATATTTTTGCATACTTGGGACACGATAAGCTTCGGTCGCGGGCAAGAACTTCGAGAATTTCGTTTGTCGGCAAGAGAGCAACTGGATATTCGTGCAAAATTCCGAACCCCCCTCCCTCCGCCTCTTCCTTCCCTTCCTTCCGCGAATTAACCAAAGAGGACTCTCGTCGGCGATACGCGAGCGCACGGGCATAGAAAACTACTGCCAGCCAGTCCTGGGGAAATGCCGTCGAGGTCCCGTAACTGTTCAACAGAGCGCCCATCATCGGCGGTCCTTGAAATATTACGAAGCGCGGCCGAAGGAGTGTGCGCGCGGCACAAAGGGCGGCAGGTACGCGCGCGCGCAAAACGCAGAGGCACACGGGGCAGCGGACAGGCGGCCCTCCAAGCCGCCCGTGGAAAACAACAAGAAGGGACGTGGAAAATGAAAAAGGAAAAGAGGGCGTGCGCGTCGGCAATAAAATTTGTCTCTCCCTCTCGCTCTACGTCGGCGCGCGCTCGCCTCCGCGTCCTTGTTATTATTGTCTCGGTAATCTCTGTCCTCGTCTCTCCGATCATCCCCCCGTCGCGCTTCGTCTCTCTGGTCTTATATACATACTTGTATCTCGCGTGGCTTTATATACAATGCCCTGGGCGTTAACCTACCTCCTAAGCTCTCGCGCTATATTTTTGTCTTCTCTCTTCTCCACCCCCCTCTCTTTCTCTCTCCCGCTTTGGTGGCGGGTATGTGAATTACAAATAGTTTCCTTTACAAGAGCGTAAAAAAGAATATACTGTCTTATGGACTATTATGATTTGCTAAATTTCAGTCGTGAATTTACAAGAATGGAAATTGGACATTTTTATCAGGTTGAGAATCTGCACTTAGTGAAAACTATTTACTGCTATATATTTCCACGCGCCAGAACGGGAACAGATTATTGCGCTTGAAAGAACGGTGTTATATGTTTGAGTCAAAATGAAACAATATGACATTTAATGTACAGTTACGTTCAATTGCGCTATGTTCCTCCACGCGACTTTTTTTCTCGCTTTATTTTCCGCCACGTTATACTTTTAAGTTTTTCTTTCACTATACATATAATTGCGGGAGCAATAATAATTTATGGTATTTTTTTTCGATTCCTTGTTCGCAAACGAAAAATTTCTATAAATTTTTTTTTATTGTAGCTCAAATTCATTGACCTGGCCGAATTTTTTTTCTTTTTCTCTTTAATTAAAATTTCACATGAATTGTTTAATGAGATATGCATGTGCGTATATATATATATATATATATATATATATATATATATATATATATATATACATTGACGGAAAACCTATTAATTTACATTTGGCAAAGCATATTTACTTAAATTAAACATTAGTTGCTGCTTGATCAAATGATTCAGTTGGAATAAAATAATATTTCATTGATTTAAATATATCCCTTGCAATTTATATATTAATTCGACATATAATCAGAAGAAAATAAATATAAAAAAAAATTATTCCTTTTTTATTGAACGAATAATACGTTTATTCTTCGGAATAATTAACGATTGAAAAATCTTGTGCGATTGTTTAATGCTTCATTTACGATGCGCGAGCAATTCGAACATCCCGATATTCAAACAATTTGATAAGGCACAGCTACCGTTACATTATATGTCTTGTACATACCAATCTGTTTGTCGACTAAAGTGCACCTGCGACTTAATGTGCAGGCTCAAAAATCGCGGACTATTCGGCGCGTTTATTTATTTATTTAAAAAATTCTTTAAGCTTTATTTTACTTTATCTTGTTTTATTTTATTATTTTTTTGTTTATGTAGGTAAAATAAATTGACAAGAGAGCTGATAGATATGCATAAACCTTGCTATATATGTATATATATATATCGTGCTATATTCCTGTGTCGCAAGCAGTAGCGAACGGAGACATTTGTTTACGGGTACGCGCGTTCAATCACATTGTTTCTCCGTTTTTTCTCTCTTTTTTTCGATTCTCAAGAGATAAAAATCAATATACAAATGTATGGAATATATATCTGGTATAACGGTAAAACGAACGTATCGATTTGCAATTGGTTGTTTATCGCCGAATGACACTCGCGTTTGCTTTTCTCTCCCTCTCTCTCTCTCTCTCTCTCTTATTTAGATCGTACAATATAGCCTGACGATTACGTCCTATCATCATTTCGGCAATAGAACATTTCTTATGTAATTTAGACGCAATGATTAAATAATTTATTAAATCTGTACCTTCTCCCTTACGATAGTTTGCTCATCTTATTAACTTTTAGAACAGAAATATACATTTTACTCGCTTAAGAAGAAATATACATTTTAATCACCGCTTCGTAATATGAAAAATTTGAGCTCAAAAAAATTTCATATTATATATAAAAAACAATTATAAATTATTACTATTATTATTATTTTGCGTGTTGTTCAATAATGCGAAATAACATTGTTACATGTACATTTGTAAAAAAAGATAGTGTACATGGGATAGAGATAGAGAGAGAGAGAGAGAGAGAGAGAGAGAAAGCGAGAGAACCAAACGGCCAAGGTAATAACGCATAATAGTTTTTCGAGCTTAAACTAAGCCTTGCAATTTAGCGACATAGTGTACGTCCGTATAGAAATTTACAATGAGAAGTCGCACTACTAATCGTTGGATTTATTTAATATTATATATTATACTCTAAAAAATTTTTACTCTACATGTAAATCTTTAGCTTCTACAATCGTAATATTAAAAATTTTTTTTTAACATCTCTTATTTTGAATGGATTTAATTATATTAACGTAGTACGTTTTTAATTAGAATTTCTATTTAAAAAAGGAACAAATAATTTTCTTATTATTTAATTTATAGAAATAAGCTACAAATATTGGCTTGTGTTTACAAAGAGAAGTTAGATGCAGAGGAATAAAAAAATATTCTCTTTTAAATTCATTCTTTAACGATTAGGGCTCATGTGTGTGTGTGTGTGTGTGTGTGTGTGTGTGTGTGTGTGTGCGCGCGTGCGCGCGTGCGTGCGTGCGTGCGTGCGTGTGTTGTGTGTGTATTTATATATATTTATATATAATTGAAAAAATTGAAGGCTGAACTACACAAAACCTGTAATATGCTTTTATTCAGTATCAACGCGTCTCGTTTTAACTTTGACTGCGGGCTCGAGCTATATATATACATAGTATAGTATATGTAAATCGATGCTCTTAACCGCAATCGCCACGGTGTAAAAACTTGTATTATAGGCACGTTTAAAATGCGAATTCGAATAAGGCGCAAAATGGTCATAATAAATCCCATCATCAGAGTATGAGAAATATTCCATAATATTATTGTAAGTATAATTAGAATATGGCCAACGTGTAGAAACAGTAAAAATAAAAACAGCAACAAGAACGGCAACAACGAAACAACTTGATAATATTTTACTTTCAATGTTAATAATTTTTAATTTTCATTATTACATATATAGTTCAAGACTATATATATATGTATATAATATTCACACTCTCTCGTTCTTTCGTTTTATTTACTTCTTTTATTCGCATATTACAACGTTTTGACCGATGTTCCTTTGCTTATTTTTGGCGCCTGTTTCCTGCCTTATACAAACGAACTTAACCTAACACTTAACCTACTTCATTTACTCCGTATTTGCCCACGGTTCTGTCGAAAAAAACCAACGAAACCTGCGACTTTTACGAAAATCATTTTATAATTGAAACTACTTAATCGCTAGGTAACTCCTATGTCATTCGAGGCAATGAAATTCCTGGAATTCCTAATTTCGCCACGGTCATGGTAACCATTTAAGTTCCCAATAAATCTGCCGATTGTAGTTAAGTTAGCACTGGGGACTGATCAGTTATTAATCGAGACGATAGAAAAAGAAAGACGGAGTGGAAGAGTGACTATATAATAATTCTCAAATAAACATCGCGTCTCCCATCGCAATTGTGCTATTTTTATTAGAGCGACGCGACGAGAATTAAGAAGCCTGCCCGAATCTGCGTAATTTGCTCCCGATGTGCTTTCCCTCTCGGTCCAGTGCTCGTGCGTTCGCGTTGTGCGACCGACGCGCGCGCGCTCCCGTTCACTTCGATGGACCACGTATATATATATATATATATATATATATATATATATATATATATATATAGAACACCGCAGCTTCCTTCTGCGCCCCTTTCTCCCTCCCTCACTCACCGACAATCCACCTGGCGCAGCAAAATCTGGTACTGCCGCGCTCGTTCGTCAGACATCCCGCAATGTGTGCGTGAGTGTGCGTGTGTGGGGCTTTCTTTTCACTCGCCGACGTTTTGCATACATTATATATATATATATATATATATATATATATATATATATATATATATATATATATATATATATATATATTGCCGTATATTTCGTCTCTCGCTCTTTCAGAACCGGCCCCGCGTGCTATATAGCTGGAACCCCCGCCCGTCTTCTCCTTCTGCCCGCGGGCCTTTTCGTCTTAAAATTTATACAGGTTTATGTATGCATGCATGCATGTGTATTTGATGTATGTATGTATGTATGTATACATGTATCTATGTATATATATATATATATCTATATATATATATATATATATATATATATATATATATATATACATACATATATTTAGCTTGAGAAAAAATTATGCCTACATATACAGAGAGCGCTTATACAAGAGAAATATATTTATAATCCTGTAACCGGGTAACCTACAAAGCCGAAATTTATAGTATATGTTCATGTACGTGCGTACATGCATACATATATAAAATATATGTAGACTGAAAAAAAATTTTTGTCGATTCAATTAAATATTTAATTTAATCATCCTAAATAAATATAGTTTTTTAATTAGAGAATTGCAATTATTTGATCAAAAGAGCATCTATGTTGAATTCTTGAAAAGCTTATTTGATCTAAGTAAATATTATATGAATATAAGCAATTTATTTTGAGGGGATTCAAATGAACATTTATCTGAATTTAGAATTTTTTCTGTCGGTATACAGCCTCTATACGGATAAAGAGGCTACATTGTATTTGGGGATCAATGCTTTCTGCTCCATTCAATTTTTTATAATTTAGGCCAAGATAGCGAGTTCACGAGACTGGTGGTCTCTCGTTTATACGAGCTTGAATTTTAATATCTATAAAATGATAAGGCGTGCTAGGCATGATATATATATATATATATATATATATATATATATATATATATATATATATAATATTGAAAAGGAAAAATTTTATTAAAAACGAGACGATTATGGGGAGTCCGATAATAATTTACAGTTGTTAAAATACTTTATTAAGGTAACTCTGACAATTTGTAAATAATTTTATTGAATTGGTATTAAAAAACATTTTAGAATAGTCATTAAATATTAAATTATCGATTAATTTTGTTAAGAAACGTTGGGATAAACATCTAAAATAAACGAAAAAAATATATTTTCAAACTTATAATGTTCATCTTACCAGCCCTATAAGAACTACTTATCAAGAATGATTTTAATATATAAAAAATACAAATTTACAACAGTACAAGCTGTATGGAAAAACAAAGTCCAAGTTTATTAAAAATATATGGTTCGCCAGTTGAAATTATATTATTAGTTGAAAAATAACATGTACCTGATACACGATCGATATTAAGAAATTCATTATACGTTATGAAATAAATTTAAAGGTAAAATATATGTGTATATATTTTTCTATTGAAGCACAAACATTAAACGGGGCCCTTGCTTGATACGGTATTGATCCCCCGTTTTATACGGCCATGCTCGACGGAGTCACCTTAATTTATATTTACATTTATGGCTGTCATCGCTGAAATGTACTTATTCAATTAATTGTATATGATTCAAGAATGAAAAGCGAATAAAACAGAATAAAATAGAATGCTTAATTATTATTTATTTCTTCTCTCACAAAGCAGTTCAATTTTTGCTGTAGAAAATTATAATGACTCAATCTCCTCGAAATCCAAGCAAGAGATCTTATTGCAGATATCTTTTTGAACATAAAATTCTTGGAAAATCCAACCTTTTTCTATGAATTTTCAGATTTCAAGTAAATAATGAAGAAAACACAAGTAAACGAGGTAAAACCAAGAATTATTTCAAAATTTTCCCCTACCATTATTCGTAGTTGATAATCGAATGGAAAGTTATTAATTTTATTTATTACTGTTTTAATTAATGTACATTATTAGTTGAAAATAATAAACTTTTATTTAACAATTTTTTTATGAATCATTATTTAATTCATATGCATATAAAAATTTACAAGAGTAAAATTATTTAACAAAAGGAGAAAACTGTTATATTTAAAAAAACAATCTAATAACAACTGGTATTAATTTAAAGAAGAAAAAAAAATTATAATTTAAAGCACAAAAATATTGAAACCGAAAATGAAAACTATACACGCTGCAGAAGATAAAAGGAGAATTCTGACGTACACGGCACGCCTTAATCGAATTTACATGAAAATGGATTTTGCCGCGACGGCTTATCGGATAGCTGCTTTGAATCCAAATTTTATCAATTTTATTTACAGCCTGTGCGAAACCTCGCTTTAGCGATATAATATAATAAGCAGGTATATAAGTTTTGCAAATTTACCAACAAAAAAATTTTTTGTTAATAAAAATACTATGTTTTTTTTTTTATTTTTTAAGAATCCCTCTCATCCAATATCGGAGAGCCCTGAGCATATAAGTTTTGGGTTATCGGTAAATATATAAATGCGCACTAGCGCAGCGAGGCTATTATTGATTTTTTTTTAAAATTGAGTTTTCTATTTATCTCAGCTATAAACTATAGTATAAACCAAGGAATTCAGTATTGTTACTGCAGGAAGTCGATACTTGACACGCATTCAAATCGTATGCATTATAATTTAAGTATATAATATATGTTCGAATGTTTTTTCATTATTTTTCTATTCCTAACAAAAAAATAAGAAATATATATATATATATATATATATATATATATATATATATATATTAACTAGGAATAATTACAAGTACTTGTAATTATTCATATTGTATTTGAGTATGTAGATTCGAAAAAAAATATAATAACAAAATAAGGATGTTGATAAAAAGAAGAAAAAAACAGTTGGGTAGCTTCCGAAGTGTAGTTTCTGACAAAAAAATTATTTTTCAAGCCATTTATAACATATGACTGTAGAAACCGAAGTAATTATAGAAATATTATAAAAACGATACATATTTATAATTTACATAGATAGAAATTTAAAAGAAAAAGCATGTACGAAGCAATAATAAAAAAGTCCGTTAAATATGCCATTTCAATAAAACGTACTTTTTTTATTTTCAATTTCTTTCATTCTTTTTATTATTAATATTATTATTATTTATTCTGACTACGTATAAGAAGTTGTTTTCAAATAAAGCCAGTGTATGTAAATTCTGACGGAGGTGACTGCGTCAAAGACCGGGATTTGAACTCGGGGCAAACTGTAAAAGATATTTTATTGATAATACACACAGAATCGTTACAGTACCTTATCTATAACATATATTACTTATGAGGCGTGCGATAAAGAAAAATGTACGGCTTCATACGAAAGTCGATATACATATATATATATTATAATCTCGTGAAATTTATTCGAGATAAAAATCGATACACAGTGATAAAGTGTCGTAATACCATCTAATCCTAAACATATCGCTGATTCTGAGGGTCCAATTATTTTTCTTTCTTTTTTTCTTTTAATTCCGCCCAAGCCTTTTTTTAACATTAATTATTTTTATTTTAAAAATTACACGACAGGCACGAATAATTCGTTTCGGTTAATGCTCTTTAATCGAATGCCGTTAAATAATATTTCGATTTTCCGAAAGGAATATACACATAAAATTCAGCAATATACATTCAGCGAAAAAGTGTGGGGGAGAGAAATAGAGAGAGAGGGAGGGAGAGAGAACGCTTGCTGTACATCTCGTAAAAGTGTTTACGCGCTCGGGGCCGCACCTGTTATTGCGCCCTGCTCTCTCTCTCTCTCTCTCTCTCTCTCTCTCTCTCTCTCTCTCTCGCTCGCTCGCTCGCTCACTCATGCACTCTCGATCCGATGCTCTTGCCATATATGCTTTCGCGCGGCAAATGCGCGCATTGACAACGCGCGTAATGGCTGAATCGCAGAAACGAGGGTGGGGGAGACTTTGGATATCACGATTATTGAATCGAGAGTTAATAAACAAGTTGGAGATATATATATATATATATATATATATATATATATATATATATATATAGACTTTTTTTGCATAAGTGTGTGCAGAGTATCGTTTCTCTTTTATTTATTTAAGTGTTAGGCCGTGCGCGCGTCTGTTATTTAGAAATAGCTCGAAATGTGACAGGGAAAAAGTTTATCGAGTTTTCATTTTCTAATTTAATCTTAACAATTTTACTTTCGTCGACTGAGCTAAAACCCGTAATATTTTAATTGATTCATTTTAATTGATCCGTAATCCGTAATTATCACTCTTTCAGTCTTTTTAACCTTTTTTTTTTTTTTAATATTGTTTCAAACTGTAAAATTAATTTCCTAATTTATGCATAGAAATTTACGTATGCAATCCGAGGTAATTTTAGTTTTCTAATTTATGTAAATGAAAATATGAAGGAAACAAATGTAAATTATTGTAAATTAATCATTATCAAATATATTCGATTAATTATAGATATTTTCGCGATATTCTTAATAGTTTCCAAGTGCCGGAAAGGCTGTTTAAATTTTGTGTCCACAAAAAGAAAAAGAAAAAAATAATAATAAAAAATATATGTAAACTTTAATATAATGCATGCTCTCATATTCCAATCTTTTATTTTGTTCAATTTTACACAGAGGAAATTCTGATGGAGTATAGCGGCAGTGCCCCGTAGCCTGCAGCAAATTATTATATGCGCCATGTATTATCGTATGCATCGAGCATTGATTTCCGAGAGTGGATTTCTTAAAGGGTCAGATGAGAGTGGGGGAGGGAGTGAGAGAAAGAGAGAGAGAGAGAGAGAGAGAGAGAAACGGCAGAGTGGGCGGGGGGGGGGGGGTTCGCCGAGAACGGACGCAAGCGCGCCGGCGTGTTGTGCGCGCCAGGAGAAAAGAGAAAGTCGGTTGCATTATTCGGTTATCTCTCGCGGAGGAAAGAACAAATTCTTATCGGTGATTAAATATACTCGGGCCGTCCTCGAAAATATAGTCAGCTGGCGTATTTGCCGTCTATTCTCATTCCCGTCAGTTGGCAAAACTTTTTTCTCCTCTTCATTCTCTCTATCTCTCTCTCTCTCTCTCTCTCTTGTCCGCGAGAGGTAAAGTATAATTTGAAAATCGATTTACTTCTCTTTGTTGAAACTCGAGAATGGAGGAGCTATCGGCAAATTATTGCGAATAGTTTTCATCTGCTTTTATATATTTAAAGTTTTTGATAGAAATTTTTAAAATAGCTCGAGATAAAGTCAATCACTCTGCTGAGTTCAAAACATTTTGCATTTTTTAGTTTATCCGCGTTTACTACATATCCAAAATCCTTTATATATATATATATATATATATATATATTATATATTATTATATATATATATATATATATATATATAGCACAGTCTCGCGCACCTCTAATTCCATTCTATTTCTGGAGTTTAGTGTTTGTTCAAAACCCTCTCTCTCCCTTTCTCTCTCTTTCTCTTTCGTATTTGTGATTCTGCTTTCGATTCCATTCAATACATTCAATAGACCGCTTGTTAGGTACAATATTTGCTTTATTCGCTTTTCTACCTATATAGCGTAAAATCACGTTTGGTTAACTATATATATATATCTATATTAAGTTTGAATAAATTTGGCTTACAATAATTCTTCTCCCAATAAAATAAAAAATTGATTGAAAACTAATTAATTGCCGCGATATTTTATACCTATATATGTTGTAGTAACAAATGTATAAAATACGTGTATACATCTATGTATATTCGAGTTATAAGATATTTCATCCTTATTCCCGTAAGCACGCATATATACGTACAAACAACGGTAGAAGATGGCTTACATATCAGTGATTTATAGGAAAAATTTCAAATATTCCTCTGTTATTCTCCTCTCTCGTATCTGCGGATTGCGGACTACTTATTGCTTCCCGCTTTTATTTTATTTCATCTTTATTTTTGCCCAGTCGCTTGGAGAGTTGTGTGGTGAGGTGTAGGGGGAGGGGGTGGGGCAAGAGCGGAGGAAAAAATACGCTCGAGCGCCTTCTAGGACGTTCAGAATTGGTTTTTGCCGAAAATCACGAGGGGGAAAATTTTAAGCGCTTATTTTACGCTCATAGGATGCTTTAAGGAAGGACTTTTTATATTTCTCAGTACTCAAGTTTTCTCTTCTAATTTCGTATATCACCGAGCTACTCGTATTTTCCGCTATTTTCTATACTCTCGCACATTGCCCCGCCTCCGACGCAGGTTATACTTCGCTCCCGTGCTCCCTCTCCCCCTCACGCTCGCTCCTTCTTTATTTTCTCCCTATCTCTCACTTTCTTTGATCCCTTTTGCCCTTTTCCTCCTTATTTTCTCTCCCGAAGAGCTACGGCCGCTTTTGTTCCCTATTTACGTCTCTCTGGATTCCCCCCCCCCCGGAGTATTACTTTTCACGCCTGTCTATATGCGCGCAGATGAAAATTCGCTCATAAATATCCATCCTGGAATTTGTTGCAGCTCTGCAGAATTGTATTAATTTTCCGAAACACTGCATACTGCATATTATGAAACAATATTAACCTTTCTTCATCGCGGGGTTTTTCTCCAATTTGCATAGCTTTACGTAATTCGTCGTTTCGAAAACAAAGTTTACGAACTTATCTGTGCTTTCTTGTAAGCGATGCTCCGACAGTTCTTACACGATAAGACAATAATCAATATAATTATAATTTTTAATCGTGCGCGGTAGTCATCGGAATTTTCGTTTGAAATTCTACATCGCATCAGCAAGATTAATCACCAAAAAACAGCTTATCTATTTTTATTCAACGAGAATTATAAAATTTATCAAAATTCTGTATTTATATTATCTTCGTCCACAATGTTTAGAATATAGATTATCGATCGATGACTTTATGTACATCAGAACAAGCTCTCTCCTCTGTTATAAACTTCATTTGCCACGTAATCGTGGATTTATTAATTCCCGCACAACAATGTCCGATCAAATGTATCGTAGTGTTGTGCATATATATAACAGGTACACGTTGTTAAAGCCTTTGTCAATATTCGATAATTATAGCGCGCTTATTGTTTTGTTTTTTGTTTTTTTTTGTTTTTTGTTTTTTTTTTTTTTTTTGAAACAATCGCGAGTTTTACGGAAGCTATAAAACGATAATGCTCTATTGTGGAAAGGCCGTCGTGCAGAGCTGGCTCGGTGCGCTCAAATTTGCGTTGACTTTTCATTCTCCCTTTTACAACTTCGAAACATCGATAAACGCGAGAGAGAGAGAGAGAGGGGGGGGCGAGTACAATGAAATTATTAGTTGCAACTTCAGAATTTTCGCGAAATTTTCCTTATTACGTATATATATATATATATATATATATATATATATATATATATATATATATATCATGCACGCTATAGATTTTTTACCTAAATCGTTATAAGTTGTAACGGCAGGGAGGAAGGGGACAAAAAATTGACAGAGAAAATCACGAATATAGAGGTGACGACCAAAAATACTTTCAATCCGCGAAATATCCACTTTCTATGCCTATGTATTCATATATATGGATATCAGTGTCCTTTCATAAAAACTTTATCTGCTCCCTTAAAAATTTTTAATTGGCCTGTTCTCCCCCTCTCTCTCCGCCTCCCTCTTCATTATCACATTTTCCGATTTCGAAAAACTCCATCGGTTTTTATATCCACAACGTATATCTATATAATATACTTGTACAAACTACTCTAGATATTCCAGCGTTTCTACCCGTTCGCTTCCGTTATTGCTACTCTATCTCTCTCTCTCTCTCTCTCTCCCCCTCCTTCTATTCCCATATCTATCCACATCTCTATCTCTTTCTCCTCCCATCCGCGTAGCTTTTTCCGTTCCTTCGTAATTCCACGACCACACCCTCGCACTCGTTTAACCATCCCTTCGCAGTTTCGAGGGGATGACAGAGAGCGAGTCTCTGTCTCTTTGTTCCGACCCTCCACCCTGCTCCCCTCTCCGCCCCCCCCTCTCTCTCTCTCTCTCTCTCTCTCTCTCTCTCTCTCTTCGTCCCTGTTTGTATTTCAAAACCCCGAACGGAGGGACCGCGGGGCTTCCTATACCATATCGCATGGCGGGCGCGCGCGCCGTTTAAACGAGACATATTACGCGACGAATTTTTCATCCCTCGCACATAGATATACAGTGGGCCATGGCGCTCCTCCCTCATTGTTCGCTGCTGGCGCGCGGGCGCAACCCGCCCCTTACGAAGGTCTCTTTTTCTTTTCTTTTTTTCTTTTTTGTTTAAATGGTTCTTTTTCTTTTTCGTCTCCTATACTCTTTGCCGTTACAGCTTGTTAGCGTGGTGTTTTTCGGTGAAAAATTTTCAACGGGGAAAAAAGTTTCAAGGGGGGAGGGAGCGGAGAGGAAAAGATAATTTGTTTCTCGTTTACATGCTGGCGCGCCACCCCCCCCCTCCCCGTAGAATTTATAGGTAATCCCGGACGAGATTCCAGAATCTAATAGAAATTCGTCCCTGCATTCCTGCGCAGGTCCTTTTCATATAGATATGTCCCATTTTTTTCTAAACGGAATTCCGACTTCAGAGGGCAATAAAAATCACACCCACGTACGCCCGACAATAATTTTCCGAAAGAATCTGATTGACTCAGCAGAAATCTGAATTCAGAATTGGTCCTATCGCGTCGGGTTTTCGATATATCCCAGTCCAAATGTGTAAATAATATGTATGTTTGATTTACACATCTGGAGGTTGTGTAGTATTTCAGACAATTTGTATTCGTAAAACAATACGAACA
Organism: Sycobia sp. Sy_11; assembly: GCA_018907035.1. NCBI lineage: Eukaryota > Metazoa > Arthropoda > Insecta > Hymenoptera > Epichrysomallidae > Sycobia > Sycobia sp. Sy_11. The sequence continues at coordinate 445,186 of JACCIC010000109.1, forward strand.
GAAAATCGAAGTATAATTTTTGCCTCTTCAAGTACTTTTCAAGAAAATCAAAGTACAATTCTTACCTCTTTGTTTAAATGATTATATATATTGCTGATTATTCCATTTTCAATTTTTCTCATTTATCAATCACAGTTTTCGCGTGCTCGGATTGCGTTATTCGCAAGCATCATATTTTTTAAATATGGTATCTTAGCGAGAACGAAGGAGAGTTATTTAAGTAAACTCAATTAGGATTCGAAATGGCGTATTTTTACGGTTTTTGTTATGTAAAAAATTATTTTCTTCTGTTGAATAAGTATAGCTGGAAAGCCTGTGTTATTTGTTTGTTCTCCTTTAAGCAACGGTTCATTGCTGTTCAATCGACAGAATTAAAAAAGTCGTCCTGCGTATTTTCTCAATGAATCTGACCGTACGGTTTAGCAGTAACGTGCGATTGCCTACCAAAATAAAAATGGTAATTACAATTCCAGATTTAAACGATGTATCTTTAAGCGTGACTTTGTTATTCATATTTTAAACGCCTTTATAGTTATACATTTAAACATAAAATTTTCCCTTCTTTCAGTCACCACGGCCAAAAACAAGAATTTCCATCGGATAAACAATATTTGTCATCGGATATCTTTTTTAAATCTAGAAACTTTTTTTATCTCTCGTATTTTATCGAATTATCTTTTCCTCCGTGTTATTCATATTGAAACTACTCTCCCTATCTATATTTCATGTATTTTATGGAATACATAAGTTTCTTAAACATTTTACTTGTATAAGCTTCGCCATATTTTACTTGTCTAAGATTCTTGAAAGAATAAATTTATTCCAACCGTAGCTTTAACATTTATTATTTTCTGATAAATGCAAATTGCGTAGCTTCGTACTATTTTTATTGCGAGTTCAACTCTACATTTCCATTGTTTAAAAACTGTAAAGTTTTTAATTAATGGGATACAAACATTTGAAACGTTCGATTTAATGCTTTAAATCCTCTCAATTTATCAAAAGATTCCGGAGATTACTTGATAAAAAAAACTTTTAAAATTTTATGAACTTTAAAAAGATTTCATAAAGACTTTAACGAACGATTGTCTGGTGATTTTAATATTTATATATAGGATTTAGAGCCGCAGGTACAGAGTGAATGATTTTCATGTTAAAAAAGCCTTTAATATCTTGCTTAATCGGAACTCTAAATTCTCGACTTTATTTATTAGTAATAAACCGTCGCAATAATTTTATAAACATGACTATGATCGTTAGTAAAACATTTTAAGAATACAACCGAGATTATTAATCTCTTGTTAAAGAACAAAAAATCAAGAGTTGCATTCTCCGTTGACGAATTTATAAATTAAACATTTCATAAAGGCACCTTATGTTTTCAGATAAAAAAAGGCAAACATTGCCTTTCAATAATTCACAGATAACTCTCATTTGGATGGATTAGATTTACATTTAGCATTTTAATCAGTCAATTAGAACAGAACAAAAAGTGCGGTGTATAAAATTTAAATTAAGAAAAAAAGTTAACCGGCGTTGAAAAATAAAATCGCTCTCGATGTAAAATATATTTCTGGAAAACGAGCGAATTCCCAATATTCATGAATCATCGGCGACGTTCTCCTCTTTCATTGGGAAAATACCCTCTATTGATTATTTTAACCTTCCAATTTAAAATTCTAACGAAGGCAGGTTAAATTTTTTCATAACCCACGAATTTTACAACCTTTTATGACAAAGTCATTTCATTCTAAAGCATTAAAATTCTGATAAAAAAATCGGCTCGGAAGATTCTTAATAATGTAGAAGGGCGAACTTTTATATATAGATGGTGAGAGAGGGGGGCAGACTGCAAATTTAATTAGCGCAATGTAGATCAACCAAGATGAGGAGCGGGTGGCTCTGTAAAAAAAAAAAAACAAAGAAAAAGTTTCTTTCGCCACATTACATATTTCGCCCCTTACCTTGGACCACTTGCTGCGTCTCCGTTCGAAACAAGAAATGAAGTAAGAAAAAAAAAGTGCCGCTCGGTTGTGAAAAATGCAAATGCGCCTCCTTCCTCGCGTTTTTCTAGATGCTTTTTTTCTAGCCTGTTTTTTTTCCTCCGATCTGCGAACGGTGTTCGCAAAAATCCTGGACGGCGAATAAAAAACGCGAGCAGCTCTTTCATATCGGTATCAGAAAATTTGGTAAATCGATGACGGAATTAGAGCCGAGCGAAATTCATTGGTCCGCGTCGAGAACAATTGTGCTTCGTCGTTCGTTATCTTCAATGTTTTCAACACTGATATAGAGGTGAATTTAAACTCGATTGAAAATCGCTTTTTTTTTTAATGTTGTCGTTTGTTCGAAATCAGGCACTGATATTATGTATAAATTTTTTTTTGTCGTACACATTTAGTCGCCCTCGAGCAGACTTTCCGAAGTAATCGACAACATTGAATAAATTATAATTAATGCATTTATGATTTTGCAAATTATTGAAGATAATAAAATAATCGATAAACTCCCTTTTAAAGAATAATTAGCACAGTGGAAAAGTGATGAAACAAAGCAAATTTAATTTCAAAATGTATCTTCTTATTCTAAATCGCATTACACTGTTTGAGCTCTTGTAAACCCGTTACCTATTGTTTCACGTTCCGCCCGGGTTGCTATTACTGCATTTGGCATTAACTTTGTTTCAGTGGATTCGGGGATTTTCATAAAATACTTCACTATTATTCTAACTTAATTACTTTTTTTACATATTTACGGAATTTAGTGACTATTATAGATTATATATTATATATTTATATTAATTCGTAACGTTTCACGTAAAAGTATAATTAATAATAATTTTACATCTTATATCGAGATAGAAAATATATTAAAATAGGAGATAAAATACACGAGATTTATATTTGTTATGTTTGTTACTCTATTTATATTCCACATGATGTAAGAAAAATGTTGCGATTGCACTTTTGATGGAAAAATTCTTGTAAATTGACGATCTCTGCCTTACATAATAAAATTCTTTGAACTGAACCAAAAAGAAATCGTATATTATATTCGTACATTATATACACATATTATTATATACGTATATATATTATATACGTATATTATATACATATATATATATATATATATATATATATATATATATATATATATAGATTAACATTTATTAATGTCCTAAAAAACTATTTTTATTAGATTTAATGAAAATTTGATAGAACAACTACCGTTATCTTATCAAAGCGACATTGTACAAAAGATATTTATATATTTTTAGTTATATATATATATATATATATATATATATATATATATATATATATATATATATATATATAGACCATCTATGCTTATGAATATTTTTCAGATACCTAAAATGAAAAACAAAATTTATTTCATGCAATTATTCCTCTTATTATAAAAATAAATATCTATAATAGTGCATAATAAATATAATAATTGTACGGAGTGAATAAATTTCATTTAGTTTTAAGCCATTGATGAAAGAGAGGTCTTGTATTTTTCAAAGAGTACAGAGAGCAAACTGCTTGATTGCTATCGACATTCGATTCGCTTTCCTTTGAGAGAGACCTTCGTTGTTTTTTTTGTTTTTTTTTTTTTATTTCTTTTATTTTATTCATATGTGTTCACTTGTAAAAGTGACTATAGATTTTAGAATAAATCTATATACATTTTGGACGAACTGCCTTCTAACGTTTAAATAATTATTACTTTTATACCGAGATTTATTTCAAACGACTTTGTCACTACTAAAAAATTTCATTTCTTTCCTATTTCAAAGTTTACATTGTTTTCTAACAAAATTAACTTGGATAAACGCAATCGATCGCCTTTCTTTTACCATTTCATATTATATATTTAACTTAATTAAAATTCTGATATTGGTATTTATTTAGTCGGGAAATCGTTTAAAATTTTATAACAAAATAACGAAATTTTCGCGAAGCGAAGCAAAATTCATAGTCGAGGATTGAAATATCCTGCTGTTTTTAACTTTATGAAATTGTGCTCGGAATTGTGTGATATTTTTTCTTTGACTGTGCACGCAAGCACGAATTATGAGAGCTATAAAACTTTGCATGAAGTTAAATAAAAGTTCTCCTATATATATATATATATATATATATATATATATATATATATATATATATATATATATATATATATCTGTAAATTTATGTAACTTTCGACGCTGAATTAAATTGAAATATGTGTAATAGAATGTGTACGTTCTATATCTATAAATATATTATAATATACACGGTAAAGCAAATGGATTATTAAATATTATTTGATCCCGCGTTCGTTTTTATCTTAATACAAAATAAAATATTGAATAAATCGTGTAAAATATTTTTTGTTCATTTTCGGGTATTGAACAACCAATAAACAAGTACTTTTTTTTATTTTTCGTTTACTCGACAAATGCGAAAGTCTGCAAAATATATATTCTCATATATATAGTGAAATTAAACTTCATTTAAAGCATTCGTTGCGCAGAATTATGTAAAATTATTCCTTGTAAAATGTTCGGTTTATACATATATGTATGTAAGCTGTCAATTTAACGGGAAAAGAAATACGATAGTCGAGAGTGCGCGCGTTTATTATTGATTTCCTACCCCCCCCCCCCGCCCCCACCACTTCGGAGCCATCTCTTATACGCGTAAAAATATTTTTGAACATTGTAGTTTTATATACTTACATAAATGGAAATGATGGAAATAAATTTCGAGGGAAACAAAAGTTTTTACCAAGTGCAGCGCATTTATTTGGAGGGAAGTGCGAGGGACCGGGAGAGAAAAAGAGATGGTACGGTACGAGAGTAGGCGATGGGATGGACGGGCGGAGGATGGGGCGCGAGAGAGAAGATACCGAAGAGAAGAAGAGAAGAGGCAAAAGCCTGTACCTGCCACACAGAACCGCTGGGCGATGTTCGCGCGGGAACGAGTTTTTGTTCGGCTTCTCTCCTCCTCGCGTCTCTCTCTCCTCTCTCTCTCTCTCTCTCTGTCTCTATCTCGGTTTCTCTCTCCCTCTAACTATATATTCTTCTTTTTCGTTTTAGATGTCTTTCGTTCCACTCTTTGTTTTTTTTATATGATTTCTCGTTTCCTTTTTCTCTTCCCCCCCCCTCTTTCTTCGGCATCAGGAGTTGCTTATAAATGCTCTTTTTTATTCTTAAATGTAATTTAGCACTAAGTGAAACAAAATAATGCGAGTATTTCATTTTTCCAATATGTACCAATTTTCCTTTTTGCCGTTCGGCATAAATTAGTAAATTATAATTTTTTTATCACGACAGTTGAGTAATAATAGGATTTGTATTAACATGTTTATTCCTAAAACCGTAATTGACAAGTTTAATTTATGTTCCGACGAGTGAAAAATAATTTTAATCTACGTTTAAGCAATGTAAATTTTATTGATCAATTAAGAATGTCAAATATATTTTAAGTAGTAATATTATTCAATAATTTCTGATAAAGAAAGTTTTTTTTTTAATTAAGGTAATCAATCTTGTTTTTTAAATTTTTTCTTCTTCTAATAATATATATTTTATTTGCTTTTCCAAAGACAATTCTCTGATTCTAATTTATTTACTTGCTGATGTCTCAGTTTTTCTGTATATAATCTACAATGAGTTTTTCTTATTTTTATGTTTGCGCACAAAAATAATTCGAATACTCCTTGACATCGTTCTTGAATTTTTTGGAAAATTTTTTTCGGAAAATATAAATATATAAATATGAATGCATTTCGTTAACTTCGTATATAAAACATTAGTTCTATTTGTTTTACTACTATGCACTGTGTGCTTCTTTTACAAATGAATTGAAATAAATATTTGTAACTTTTTACAAAGTCAACCTGACGCCTTAACGATAATATACTTGGTGTTTTTATTCTGAAATTAATTAGGTTTTTACGAAAAAAAAAATCTTCTTCAGCTGTACTACAAATGGTAAGGTTAACCATTTGCTTATATATTTCTTTAATTTGAATAGATTTCTCAAGAAAAATTCCTTGCTATAAATATGTATGCCTGCCTTGACAAGTATAAGCATATAATGTATATATATAAATTTACTGAGAAAAGCCTCGAGAAATATTCACTAAATAAAAAAAACGGACCGCTATTAATAGACTTTGCTAGTTAGATTGTAATTACAGAACATTTCAATTTTTAGAAATGAATATATATATATATATATATATATATATATATATATATATGTATATATATGTATATATATGTGTGTGTATTTATATCTATACAAACGTTTATTAGCTCAAAAATTCCTACCATCGGATTCTTCTTAGTATTTTCGTTTTATCAGAAACACATCGCATTAGAATTTAGTATTACAAGTAAAAATCACAGTTAACCGGCAGTGACACGAGGCACACGCACGAATTAATAGCATTATATATTGTTGCGCTGTATCTATCTATATATATATATACATACACACACACACACACACACATACACACAGCCTCCTCGGGCTGGCGTCGCTATGCATGCATAACAATCAATTGAGCGTGTGAGAAATTTGATTTTAATTGTGAATCGCGATTGTAAGTGAATTATCGCTACGGTGCAGAGCGAGCGTGTATATTATTATACCCGCATATATTATATACAAACTTTCCGTTTTATATCGGCGGGACGGCGGCGTGGCGGGGGGAGGGGGGACTCGCACGCCCGCACTTCCCACGGGTTTGTCTACATAAATAGATCGGAGTGGATTCTGTATATTTAATTTTACGCAATTATTGTTCAGAATTCCATTTACACCGCGGCATGTTCTTTTCTTATGAGATATGCACCACTTTAAAAATAGCATATTCATATAGGACTGAGATAATATATTTTCGATTGAACAGATGGTGTGTGTGTGTGTGCGCGCGCGCGCGCGTTTATATTATGTGACAATTTGTTTTCACGTTTATTTTTTTTCTTCTTCATTCCCCGTCGTCAGATAATTTGCATAAGCCGTTGGAGTTGATCTTTAATCACCTTGATATATATATATATATATATATATATATATATATATATATATATAGAGAGAGAGAGAGAGAGAGAGAGAGAGAGAGAGAGATTTCGTTCGACACACACACACACACACACACACGCGCGCGCGCGCACAATTATAAAAGTTAATTAAGAAAGATTTGACTTGACCTAGATTCATACACACCCACGCACAGTTTCATTTTTTTATATTGCACCCATATAATTTTGGTGATTAATTTCAGATATTGACATCGAGAGTTTCGGCAAGCGCAAAATATTGAGCTGGAAGCTCTTTATCCCGATATTATTCCTCCTCTCAGTCGTGGCGGACGTGGAGAGGAGAAAGAATGGCGGCGGGTGGTGGTCGGGGGGGGGGGGAGCAAATTTATCATGGTCGAGCAATCGTCATTGGGCTTTGAACGAGTGTTCGTGTTTATTATAAACTGGGATTAATAACCTGAATATATATTTCTATATTTTGTCTTCTTCTTTCTTCTCGTTCAATACAGCTTAAGTAACAATAGATTTAAAAAACAAAAAAAATTAATTCAAACAGTGCAAGCAAAGGCGGAATAAGTTAGATACTGCATAAAGCAAACTTAAATCATGCTAATTATGTAATTCATTATGATAAATTATTGTATTTAATAGGTCTCTTAACAAAACTTACATATATGAATTTAAAATGATTAGCAAAAACATGTATACGGAAGCGAACGGCTGGTTTTATGAAGCACGGCATTGTTCTTATACATAATTAATATTCACCTTACGTACATATACCAATCATTTTATCGATCGATTAAAAGATAAAGAAGCTGAAATATTTTATTATTCAATAATATAAAGCAAGTCGAAGGTTTTACAAATGTGAATTTTATTTGTTCAGCTGTGCGTATATATATAGTAATTAAATAGTTTTAACATAATCAAAATGCACTTTACGAAGGTTCTCAACCGTTATAAATATGCGGTGTTGATTTTATTAAAAACAGTGTTGATATAGTTAAATAAATTTATGAAAATCATTATTTAAAAATTTCAAAAGCCACTTCGTGCCTTTTTCCATTTCAATAGTATTCATTTACCAACATTTGCAAGTTTTCGCTCATTTTATTATCATCATTTTGTATAGAATTTTTCAACATAATAAAAAGGATTGATCAACAAGTAATTATGTTTATGCTCGTACATAACAAGTTCTTTCGGACAGGGTATTTTTTCTATATTGTTTTCATTCTGTCCCCAATTACAATATTATAATTCAAATTCGTGCAAAATTAAAATTCGACGAAAGACTTGAATAATTGAAGAAGTTTTCGAAGAAATCTTTCAAAAAGGACGCGACGGACACGACCAAATATTGCTTCAATTATACGCTAATGCAAATCGAAACTATTCCAATTACGATATTGGAAATAGCAATATTTTATTCTTTAAACGAAAAAAAAACTAATTTCTGCTCCTTCTCAAGAGTTTAAAAAGAAAAAAAGTACGTAATATTAAGCCGGGTATCCATACAAATATTTAAAATGAAGAACGAGGAAATCGAATTCTTACAGTCTTCTACTGTAATCTGTAAAATTAAAAAAAAAAGCAAAGAAGAAGAATGCGAAATTAAAAGATAGTCTAGTAATATAAAATGAGAGATAATGTTTCATAATTAAGCTTTTCAGCTATGCAGTGTAATATATCATCTTAAATTTAAGCCACCGTCTTTCTCGTTCATTATATCGTAGAATTATTGTATTTTAAATGTGGTAATTTTTTTTAAAGAATATAAAATTGATAGTTCTTTTATATTTTTGCGCAGGTATTTGTTAAAACCCTCGGTGTTTTCTATTTGCTAAAATTGAATCTATAGCGCAACGTGCCAAACTATAAATCCCCATCGATGGGGTTATTTAGCCAAAATTCGAGTTTTTCTTTAGTAGTTGATTATACGAGTTTAGTTCAAATTCTAGTCGGAGATGTTGTTTTCTTTTTTATCTTTAATTTCATTTTCTTAAAAATCTAAATTCAGTTTCGTACTCAACGATCCGAGCAACTGTTAAAATCGTACGCGAAGATAAATCTCAGGATATATACTTGTTAAAACTACAAATAATCCAGAGGATTGTCGTATGCACATGGTCGCTAGAAAAGATCGTACTATAATTTATGTCTATTAGTGCGATCCGCCATTTTGAGGCTCGTTTTTTGTCCGTCATCTTGAACTAATTTTTTTTCATACAAAGCTGATACCGAAATCTAATTCAGCAACGGCAAGAAACCTCTAAAAGTTCTGCAGTAACATATTTTTCTCTTTTTTTCGCGACAGAAAGGGTTAAATAGATTTTCTTCAAACTTGCATCACAGAAGCTATTTTTGATACTGGCTCTGTATCGAAAACTACCTTCAAAAAAGACTTCATTGTTTTGTGTAACAATAGGACAGTCGGGTAAAAACGAGATTTTTCTTTCAATGTCTCGACGAGCCTATCTCGATGATATACAAGATTATTTATTTATTGCTCGACTAATAACATTTGTTTTACATCTTATATCAGTTGCCTCCTCTTCCTCCTCCTCCTCAAGCATACGTATCACGGACAATGCGCAAATGTGTACCGTTATTAACTGTGATACATATATATATATATATATATATATATATATATATATATATATACAAGTATATAGGTATATTGCACAAGGCACATTTCAAGCATCATCATGCGGGAGTGCAACGGGCGGTGGTGACACAATAGGTTTCTCTCACGAGAGAGGAAGAGAGAGAGAGAGAGAGAGAGAGAGAGAGGCGTATATACATACGCGCCTGCATATAATATGATATCACGTAGTGGTGTGCGGTCTCCGCTGCATTCGACTTTTTACCCGGTTCGCTGCATTTGGCCCATCTGTCGATCTGCAGATCCAGACGGCAACGGGACTGCATATATATATATATATATATATATATATATATATATATATATATATATCTGGTGACAGCCGCAGGGGACGGTCAGGGGGGAGGAATACAACGGCAGCACGATTTTTCGATTAAACCTTGGTAGAGGCGATGTTGAGCTTATGTATATATTTCACATCAGCCTTTTCCACTCCTATATGCACATTTCAATTTTTTGACATAAATAGTAGTACGAATGCTTAAAATTTTGCTCTCTCTCTCTCTCTCTCTCTCTCTCTCTCTCTCACCACACTTTTAAATGTGGAACGGCTTGTGTTTTCGCACGAGTTATTCAAAATGCCGGAGAAAAACTACAAAATTTTCAGTTTTTATCCACAACTCTGAATTTTTCTATTTTCAATTCATGAATACTACACACGAAATTTAAAAGTAGAGGTAATGACAAAAAAAAATTTAGGTCATCGTTCAGATAACCTGATCTCAAAAATAGAATTGTCCCGGAGTAAATTTTATGACAGAGAATGTTTTAAAATTCATCGTTAATGTTTTTCATTCATTCATGTTTGGACGATTCATCTGTAATGTGTGCTACTAGCGGCGGTGAGCAGAACTAACAAATATGGCAGACAGCGAGTATACAATAAGGAGGCGAAAGTTTGGTTTGGATTAGTAAAATTTTGGAATTGTTGAAAAAATTTTTTTAAAAAAGTAAAAATTACCAAAATAATTAAAAATAACGTATAAAAAGTATTATAGCACAACGAAGAGTGCAAAAAGTTTATCACGTAATTTTCTTGACGTAATCCAAAGAATTTTATAAGAGAAGACCGTGGTAAAGAATTCCACTTTTTATAAAAATGCTAATACTAATTTAAGTTTTCATTGTATTTCTGAGCTTGAAGCTGTTAAAACTCCAAGATTATATAGATTTTCGGTTGATACGATGATCATATTTCTAAACAAAATACATATATTACAATTATATTAAATTTGAAAAACTATTTTTATTGAATTTCTTTTTTTATTATAGATTATGGGTTTAATTAAAATATAAAGAAAATCATCGTATCAAATTAATGCTAATTATTCTATTTATTAAATATGTTATCGAATCATAAAATGTAGTTTAATAATTTTAATAAATATTTGATGCATACATTTCTACTTTTGAATTAAAATATCAGTCCTCTCGATTCGAACACCGACTGTGAATGCTCGTGTCGGCCATTTTCGTTTTCATTCGGTGTCGCCCTCGTACACGAGGTGGACGTTTTCTTTGCCAATAGATAATGCCAGGCGGCAGCAGTTCCGAAATTACGGGCGTTACAGTTTGGACTCTTCTGGAAACCACCTTGCACGGTATTCATAGTACTCATAGGCCAATTAGAAGAAATGGCCCTTTTACAAATGAAATTCGACTGCTCGCGATTTTTATTTTCCACTGAAATAATAAGTTTTCTCCCGCTTTCATCGGCGAGGCTCTCGAGGAAAGGGGCGATTTTATTCGGGGGAACTTTAATTCATAGTCGTCTGGGTTTCATTGCGCAACCATTGATATACGAGCGAGCGCTTCGGGCGGAACGCTTATGCAGATACTTTGTATAGCGGTAGTATCGTAAAGCAGAATGAAGTAGTAAAAATGTTATAGAGCCGCGGAATAAATAATTTGTCTATTATATATTATATATGTGTCTGTTGAGTATTATACAGAAAGATAGATTCTTTCTCGACTTCTCGGAACAATTTCAAGCACTGACTCATCAAATCACAAAAAAAATGTGTGCGAAGCTTAGAAGAAGAAAAACGCTCTCGCTATATATGTTACACAACTGAGTACACATTAAGATAGAGATAAAGAACAATAAGGAATAATGCAGCGATGTATACATTGCTTGATGTGAAAAATAATTTATTGCTTTATTGTGTATCAGATATTTGTATTATACATATATTTATGAATTTTAAATAATTTCGAGTAAAACATATTTTCCATTCAAGCTCGAAAATGTAATTTCTTATATTTATAATGCTTCCTGAATATATTTACATTTTAAATAAAATAAATACATCTTTGGAGATTTTAAATGCAAGATGTATTTTCCAAATAATGATCGGGGTAGCAATTACATACAAGTCGAAACTTTTTTTTTGTTTTTAATATTACGAAAATAAATTTAGTCCAAATTATATAAAAGCAAGCATAAAGTAAAAAAAGAAATTTTATTAGTGAACGTATAAAAATATCTAGTTATATAAAAATATTCGTAAAATTATTTTTCATCGTTGCCTAACGATAAAATATAACTTTGAAAATACGTAATAGTTAAAGTACTCTTATTTTAAATTTATATTCCACAAATTAAAGATGTTTTCGAAATAGCCCGACATAAGCATTGTAATAAAAATATTTAAATTCTTCAGTACTTTAAGATAACATGCAAAATATACAGTCACATATATAAATTTATTTATTTTTCTTTACATTTGCTACAAATTATTAATTTGATTATTCGTGTATAATTTTGTAACAAAAACATTTTCTATTGTTTCAGGTAAGATGAAGGGTCTTTCAAATTTAGAGGATTTGTTATTGACAAGTTTTGTAAGTACTAAAAATTGTTGTTCAGGAAATTTGTATAAAAAAAATATGGATAAAAAATTTTAAATACTGATTTTAAAAATTCTAAATATATAGACAATGTAAATAAAACTTTTAATAATATCATTATTTAAATATATTTTATTTTAATCTTTTTATTAAATTATAAATTTGCTTTGTGAAAACATACGAGTTATTTTTCCTTTTAATCGAGCATATTCAAATTCAGTAAATAGTTTTGCCAAGTGTGCGGACTACATTTTCAATTGATAATACATTATCAATGCAAATAATTCATTGATAGTATATTCGTAAATTATACCAGAACTTCAGTTGATTATACTATAACATTATTAAGTTGTTAATAATTATATTGTATTAATATTGTTATATAAAAACAAATGAATTAATTTTTTTATTTAATATTAATTATCGAGTAGAAATATGTATTTTTGCAATCTGCAATGCAATTCATAAGTATTGTACTCAATAAAGAGCGAATTAATTATATATTTAATGTAACATACTGTTTTATAACACCCAAGAAAATTTAGTGAAAATAAATAATGTTTCTTTTTTTTTTTTAAATAATTATTAAATTAATGAAGTAAAGACGATTTCTCTCTTTCGTCATTATTCAATTGGCAAATTCGACATTGCATTCTATACAATTTAATAAGAAAATTTATGAGTTTTAAAGATGTCTTTATAATATATTATTTCGTTGCAAGGCCTTCGCGACACGAATATTTATTATCTCGAAATAGATCGAAATTAATTTGGAGAAAAAAAATCGAATGAACAGATATTGACGTTTTTACCTCTCCGTCGGCGACGTCAGGGCAGGTTTTCGAGCTTTTTGCAATTTTTTTCTCCTCTCTGTACTTTCGAGTATCCTCTTTTTGTCAATTGTCCATTTACAGGAGGAAGCGATTTTTTTTTTACTGTAGATATCGTATTTCCGACGGAGAAATATTAAATTTCAAAGTGTACGCGTGACATTTACAGTAACTTGACGGGAAATAACATATGTGCAAAATCGCCGCGAGAAGCAATTGTATGGAAATTTCGCGCGCGAGCAAAACACTCGAAGGAATTTCGCGCACGAATCCTTGGCGGGCAGGGGGCATACGTTTAACCCGCGCGGGCACAGAGAGAGAGAGAGAGAGAGAGAGAGAGTCACTCACACTGCACCACATGACCTGGTCGTAAATAAATCTACGAGATAAATATCAGAATTTTTGTCATGTATAGAACGCGATGACGTTAACTTAAAATATGAACTGTCCGATTTTCCGCGAATTCTACATAATAAAACTTATTCACGCGTGTAAAATCTAATTTTCGAAGGAGAGAGCGAATATAATGTCGCCGAGTTTAACTGCAGAGAATCGAGAGAAAAATCAAACGCACAAAAAGGGAAGAGATGTGGCGGCGGGAGGGAGGGGGTCGGAGGAGGACGGAGGGATAAGTTTACGAAGAGGAAACTGCGGGCGAGGGAAGGGAGGGAGAAAATAGCTTTTCCCGGGTCCAGGGGGGTTGGGGGGGGGAGCGGCGGTCGGTCGGACCTCTCTTTGGAGAGCTCGGGTGCTATTGGCGACGAAGACGACTACCGGTGTCGTGGACCGAGAGAGACGGAGCTTTATACGGTCGCGTCGCCGACGAGTTTCTCCCACGGTCGCCCGTGGAGAGGAACAAAGAACGCGAGAGGGGAGTGAAGGGGCTGCTGAAATTATTTAGTTTAATTGGTCATTCGGGATAATTTTATTGCTAAGTTTTCGTTGGCTGAGACCTGGAATGATTTTTGTCGAGAAATTAGTATTATAATTTCATTATAAGAATTGCAATTAAGTTTGTCTGTGTGTGCAATAAAATTTTCTAATTTTTTTTATCCACCAACCATTGTTATTTGTTGCTTTAAGTATCAATAAATGGTAACAAGGTTTTCACTAAGATCCCAATAAAATACTAGTACTCAATACTGGAGAAAGTTCAGCGATGAAATAATAACGAAGTTGTATTATGCTCCCTAAAGTCGAGTAAATGAATGACTACTTATTGAAAATCGATATTCACTTATTTGAGATATTCAAAATCGTCCGTGCAAGATAAGTGCGTATACTTGCTTCTAAAAAGGGCGCACTGCACGAATAAGTACAAATATATTTACAATAAGTGAAAAATTTTCTATAAAGAGTCTAAGACATTCACGTATGTGATTAGGGCATATCGGTAGAAAATAATAACATGTTTACGCG